>CABFVX010000648.1:228445-248367 GCA_902151425.1 Timema shepardi
GGGGGGGGGGGGGGCTTGGAAAATAAAAAGAAAGACAGAAATGGGAAGGGAAAAGGGTGATATCGTTCAATTCTCTTTATATTCTTCACAATTTCACCTTGGGTCTTCTTCTAAGAAACAAAAAAAATATATATAGTGAAATAAGGTTATATGGGGAAAGAAAAAATATTGTATAATAAAAGCGTATCGTCAGTAGTGAGAATATTTTACCTGTAACATGAAACCAGGGAACCAAAACAGGTCTTTCATTTGAATCAACGTAAATGTGAATAAAACTGATTTACTAATGATTCAACTTCTACAAGAAAAATTCTACCTGTATAAAAATATATCCTACGAAAGCACAGAAATAAAATGTTATGAACTAATTGAAAACCTGTTGCAGTTTAATGAGTATTTATCTACATCAGGTGTCATGACACACATATTTATAACCATTTTATTAATGTGATTAAACAATTGTAATATTTTCCTGTTAAAATCTGAAACAATTCAGTTCTTTAATTTAATTATAAAATAAGACACTTTATGTGGGAAATGGGGTGTAATAGTTACTACCAACTAGACAATATAAAGTGCCAAACACATGTTACAAAATTAGTTGGTCAAGTATAATTGAGCAAATTAATTTACTTATATTTATAATTTGTTTTTTAAAAAGCTTGTCCTCAATGCTTAAATGGTTCATTACAATTTTCATAGGAAGCCTGTTATTTGAAAAATATAAACACATGTTTCCACTATGGCGGGGATTAAAAGTATTACGATAATTTGTATTTACATTATTAGTCCTTTTTATTAATCATGTAAACAGAAAGAAAACGAAAGTACATAAGAAAGTATTATTGAGAACTTTTTCTAAATTTGGACGGACTCTATAATTAATAAATCAAATAGTTTAGAACGCCAAATTTTAGTGACTTTAAATCAATGTTGGTAGTCGAAAGTGGGCTTCCAATCAAAATTAGTGTTTACTTATTCAGGTCAGGTTTATTTTAGGTTAACGCTTATAGCTAAATATTTCTGAATTTAGTATCGATAACCACAAAGCAATAAAAATTATGAAATCATTGTAAACCATGCAACCAATAATAACAAAGCATTTTTTTTCTCGTTATATTATATGATAAGGCCCTATCCTTTATGTGGTAGCATTCTCGCATGAAAACTGTATGTATTTTTTTTTTTTGTCAAACTTAAGTACGAATTGCCAAAACTACCCAATCAAACTTTTCTAAACCCCGATATTTTTCCAAATTTAAAGCCCACTTCAACCACCAGCTTTGGTTCAAAGTTACTAAATTTTGGCATTCTAGAAAAAAAAAATGTCTAATTTTATTTATTAATTATAAAAATAATTTAAAATTTATCAAAACCATCCAACAATACTTTCTTGTGTCTTACTGTGAATTCCCACGTTCACTGTAAAATGGGAGCAGTGCTAATATTTGGTCACGTAACAGCTCTGATCCAATCACAAGAATTCCGCGTGATCAGCATAACCCGCACTGCTCGAGTAGAGATAATTTCAACTTCTCCAGCGCTTCTAGAGAAAACCGGCCAAGAAGACCCGATCAGCGCATGCGCAGACTTTCAAACATGCGTTATTTATAAACACAGCACATTCTCACGATGGCATATCTCAAATGATTATTTAAAAGGAAAATAATAATATTTAGCACCGCGTCTTACTACCCGTTCGGGTTATACGCTTTAAGTACTAATTAGGCTAATGGATTAGGAAGATTGAATTAGAGGAAGTGAACCCGCATTTGCGTTGAGGGAGAGTGGAAAACCATTTAGGAAATAAACACCCCCAGTTCACCCGACCGAGATTCGAACCTCGATCTCCCCGTCCTCAGCAGTCGAACTTAACACGACTAGCGCGTTAGCCAACTACGCCACCGAGGCGGGTTTAAAAGGAAAAACTGATCAATTTATTCTATTTATATTCTATGCATTTTCCCATTTTGTTCTTATATGGCTGCAAGCAATGCTATTTGCCTTTTTCTGTCCATAATATTGATGACTGCTCAAGAGAATAAACTAGAGTTATCAACACACAATATTGGAGGCAAACAGGCAATTTTAATATTTATGTTTTTATGTTTGACGTTTCATTGCATCATGGGTAAACATAGATTCCCATCTTTCAGCGAGCGTGTGAACAGCTGCACCTCTAAGAGGCGCATACTCACTGTACTGCTTCAAATGTCAGCGTACGTGTCAATACAGCTTTACTGTACAAATTCTCTTGACAGAATTAATCAAACGGACTAAGAATATAATCACAATAATGTAATTATTTTTTTCTTCCCTCCACTTTCTTTCCACTATGTCCACGGAAGTTTTGAGTTTTCAAATAAAAGGATTCCTATGAAAATAAGGCTATAACAACAACAAAAAACCAATGTATTACGGGCATATTTTAATTGCAGTGTTATTTCCGCATACGACTTACAAACTAGCTGTAGAGTTGCTGTAGTGATTTTCTCCCACTGATTCTGACTCGGTAGGTCGGCGTTAAAAACCAGACTAGGGGCATTTGTTTATTCATATAGTTTCAATCTTCATTCGATGAGAATGCTAGTGCTTTTCTCTATCCCTGGAGGGTAAAGGCTACTTCAGTAGCCCCATGGCTTCTTTGGTGCTGACTGACAGCTCACAGCTGACTTCTAACAGTCAAAAGTTAGGTATATACCTAAATTTTTACCGTCAGAAGTGACAGCTGCTAAACACATGTTTTTGCAGATTATCTGGTTCAGCGTAGGGATACGAAATTTGGTCTGGTAACTTTTCAAAACCGTGAGAAGTCAGCTGTGAGCTGTCAGTCAGCACCAAAGAAGCCATGGGGCTACTGTACTATCACTGAATGACACTATTGGCTGGCCCATGAAGGGTACCCACAACACGCGGTCAGTTTTTTTGGTATCAGCTACGAAATATTGATTGATAATTCCTACAAAACTGGCACTATACTCTAAACAAGAATACATACGCGAGCCAAAAAATTATAGTAGGTGAAGTATTTCATTGTTTTTAACAATTGTGTTTTCACAAGCGGCTGAAAAACCCGCGATACTTTGGAAAGATAACCACATGTTGCCATGCCATGCTAATCATTGCTTAATTTCAGGTCAGAGCTCCCTCCTCAACATAGTACATTTTATCACAAAGCTCATAAAACGGGGTGGGGGGGGGGAACAAGGGGAGTAAAGAGGAAGTGTGGGAACAGCAAGCAGCGCCGCTAGTGGCGGTTCGATAAAACCACATACAGGGGATGCGCGCCTTAAGGTCATTAGACAATCAAGCCTGTCGGACCTTGAGAGGTCTTAACGTTTTGTTAATAATTTTAACATAGGGTAGCAATAGGAGGGAAATAATGATAAATGGTAGTGGACAGTCAACACGAACTTAAAAAAAAACTTCAGTAGCCTCTTATTTTAGGCTGTATCCGAATAGTCAAGTACATTTGACTTTATACAGACTTTATGAATGTACACTTATCACGCACTTGAGAACAAAGACTGCAACAAACTATCCTTTCCACACCCTTGAGTCCTCAGTGCTCAGTCCAAGGGAGGTTTGACTCTAGTTCGAATTCTGGCAGAGTTCACTTGCCATTATTTTGCCACGAAAATTTGTTTTAATACTATTCAGGCCATTAATGATATATTTCCAATTAGCTAACCACCTTATGCGCAGCCAATAGAGTCGTTGATAGCCTTCATGGTAAAATCATGATTAGACTAAAATACCGTTTATATTTTACCTTGGCATTCTTTACTCGGTGCTTGTCAGTGTTGTGACATTGATAAAGACAAAAAACCCGCCTCGGTGGCGTAGTTGGCTAACGCGCTAGTCGTGTTAAGCTCGACTGCTGAGGGTGGGGATATCGAGGTTCAAATCTCGGTCGGGTGAACTGGGGGTGGTTTTTCCTAAATGGTTTTCCACTCTCCCTCCACGCAAATGCGGGTTCATTTCCTCTAATTCAACCATCCTAATTCCTAATCCATTAACGTAATTAGTACTTAAAGCGTATAACCCGAACGGGTAGTAAGACGTGGTGTTAAATAAATAATAATAAAGACAAAATATAAATTGTTCCGAACTAACCTAGGTTATGAATTAAAATGCAAAAATACATAGGTTATTATATTTTAAAATAGTTTACATATGAATCTTGCCGAAAAATATTTGCTGTATTTAAAACTATAGTAGCTATGTGTCAAGACAAAAATATATTTGAGTAAATAAGCACTTGAATTAAAATAGGAGTGGCAAAATTTTAAAAATAATTTAGTCAATGGCCCCGTGTACTAAGGCGTCAGTATCGTCTTATCTGGTTTACCAGGTACTAGAATTGATTCGCATCTTAATGTTCTGAAGTGACTTTCCTAGAATGTTACCCACTCTGCCCCTAAGAAAATGCTGGTAAACGTTATCTAAATTCAATCTTCCTTATCCAAACTCCATTCGTTTAATAATTAGAGAGTCCGAACAGGTTAAAGCACGAAATAAACATCACTAAGCCATGAAATAATTACATTTAAATGAGGTGTTTATTTATGTTTAGTTCAGCATAAGACTCAAATATTAATTGTTAGATATAGTAACTAATCCATGCATGTATATTAAGTGTATTTTGTTATATATTAAAGCTATGAATAATTATTAATCAATCATTTATAATATATAAATGGTATGTACTCTATCTGAAATATTTAATAATTATTGACTGTGAAAAGTAACAGATTAATTAGACCAACAGTATTTTCTCTCAGTTAAAACTTATATATAGAGAGAGATTAGGTCTAAAAAGACATTACGTAGCTGTATAAATTGCATTGGTTTGTTGCTAAATTGTAGGTAATTTTACATTTTCTAAAACAAATGTGTTTGCTGTAATATAAATATAACCTTAGAATGGTTATCATGAAAATAGTTCGGTATAAGAAAACTAAATTTACAGGGTAAAGTAGGGATTTAAATTGAAAAGATTACATTTATCATTATTTTAAATAGTATTTTTTTAATATGAGGAACGGTGAAAGCAACTATACAAACTAAATATCTAAATGTATCTCAAATAGTTACGAAGATATGATACAAATGGGAAATTTCCACTTAAGTAAAGTACGCTTAAAATAATTTCCATGGGAAAATGATAGTTGCCATTTTGTTTATAATGTTAAACAATGACATATAGAAAATATTATCAAAACCACTGGAGCTGATATTGTGAAAATCCGTTTTTTTCTATTTTTACCCTTCAGTAAACTACCATTAATTTTAGGGTTGAACATTTTATTCCAAAAGCTCCTCAAAGGAACCTTATGGAAAGCTCTGAATACAAAGTTTTAGTTTGATCTGTAAAATGGTACCCGCCTCGGTGGCGTAGTTGGATAACGCGCTAGTCGTGTTGAGCTAGACTGCTGAGGAAGTGGAGATCGAGGTTCGAATTTAGGTCGGGTGAACTGGGGGTGGTTTTTCCTAAATGGTTTTCGACTCTTCCTCCACGCAAATGCGTGTTCACTTCCTCTAATTCAACCTTCCTAATCCATTAGCGTAATTAGTACTTAAAAGCGTACAACCCGAACGGGTAGTAATACGCGATGCTAAATATTATTAATATTAAGTAAAATGGTTCCGGCTCTGGGCCTCAACGGAACGTCAACATTAATTATAAAATTCTTGAGTTCGATTTTGTTGATCACAATACTTCTCTCTACAAGAAATCAAGTGAAAGAGGGGGTAGGGGGCAGGGGAATCATCTTTAAAATACCATGTCTCGGATAACACACTCTTTATTTTCTTGCTGAATATAAAGTATCTATGAATACAAAAAATACAACCACACTTCAAAGTAAATATGAAAAATACTACCAAAATACGCCCATTGATATTTTGTTCTATAAGCAATTTCACCACCAACAAAAAATAAGTTCTCTCTTCAAATTCAACTGGCGGCTGGGCTGACGATGTATTGTTTTTTTATGTATTAATTTAAAAAATAATATATACGTTCAGAAAACAAATGTTGATTGGTAAATGTAACGAATCATAGAAGGATTGGTTTGGTTATTTTTAATGATGCTCGTTGTCCGTCTAACTAAACTGCTGAAGAGCATTTAACGCAAGCGCTAGGTATTAGGGAAACATGATATTCTATAAAGTAACATTGTTAATTTTTTGTTAACGGATACGCTATATTTTATCAGTTACTAACGCAAATTAATTTCAGTGTTTTTCAAAAATAAGGAAATCCCGTTTTTGGTGGTCGAATAGTTTAAGTTGTCACTCTCGGAATAGACTGGACTGTCGAAGCCAATGCATCCCATTCGGGTACAATGAGTGTGGGTTTTTTTCACCCTAAAGTGTTTTACACTACCTTTATAAAAATGTGGGTGCACTTACTATAAACTCAACCTTCCTAATCCCTAACTTATTTGAGAAATTAGTTAATAGTGAATAAACCAAACTTGGTGCTAAAAAAAAAAAATTAAAATACATTGCACCACACAGACTTTCCCTTGCTTTTATCTTGAAATAGATATTAACTAAAAATGTGTAAGATTAACGAAATGAGATAATAGGTATATAATTATATTGTTGTAGAAAGATTACACCAAATATCGTATATAAAATAATATACACTGTCACTTACTCTATGCCATTAGGAACTAGGAACACTGTTAAAGAAAAATTGAGAAAAGAAGAACATCTTTGTCCACCAAAGAGCATAAAAATCTCATTTATTTTCAAAGGCCTGTATTAAAAAGTATATATATATATATATATATATATATAGTTATAGATCAGAAATTATTGGTTTTAAATATATATTCCAAATAAAATATTGTTATCTTAGTAGGCTACTTAAGTTTTAAATTGCTAGCATAATAATATATACAGACTTATTTTAAACTTTGTTTTTAATATACAATAACCAATAAGAAGGTGCGAAACTTTCGCACATTCAACATTCCCCCCCGCTCCCCTCTCCACCCAAAATGATTTAATCTTTTGTTGGATTGTTGAAATTAAAAACCCAGCGAAGTGTATACACAAAATAACAAAGAGAGTTTATTAATGTGAACGTATTTACGATTTACAATACCTCTTTGTATAGAATATTTGATGTCAGAATTCAATCATCTTGAATTTTTTGTTAATCATTTTTGGTGATTGATACAAAAATATTGTTGGGTTTAGTGACTCTTGAAAAGGCTACATAGAGTTGTTCATTAGTAAATACAGCATTTGGAAAGTACAATCCAGCTCTTTGAAGCGTCTGTCCTTGAGACTTATTGATAACAGAAATAATATATAGGTTTTTCTTTTAACTTAAATTTTACACAAACAATGTGATCGTAAAATGAGTATGCTATATCAGAAGTCGGTAAAAAAAATCCTATTCTCTGATACCTTATCCATCGCTGTAGGCTTCGTATTAGTTGAGAAAAAGGGATGTTGACAACAGAAATAATATATAGGATATTTGAATGATTATTTAGTACGTGATGTTGCAACAATGAAAAATACGAGTATTGTACAAAAATATATCTAAAAATTATAACTTAACACGTGAATCACATCATAAATATACGATCTAGGTAATTAATGATTTACTACACGATAGCAAAATTATTTGAGGGTTCAAGGTCATACATTATTATTATTATTATTATTATTATTATTATTATTAGCACCGCGTCTTACTACCCGTTCGGGTTATACGCACTTACGCTAATGTGTAATGGTAGGGTGATTGTGAGATGAAATGAAGGACCTACAGTTTAACGTGGAATCCGAACCACGGTGGAGGTCTGGCATTCCTCACATTCACAAGATGTCTTGTCAGAGGTGGTCATACACTATTAAATATTTTAACGTATAATATGTTATGGACGTGTGAGATTGCCAGTTACACAGAGCTATCAGGAACACAGCAATGGGGAATTGGTGGTTGGATATTTGTGTAATAAAAACTGTTCGTACACTCCAACTTTCATGTGAAAAAACCTCATCTGACACCTAGAAAAAACCAATAAATTTTATTTCACCTATTCATACGTCAAGTAATGTAGTCTGCAGCTGTAATCTTAGATCAATATTATTAACTCGGTAGGCTCACGACTATCCGACCTAATGTAGCGGTCGGTCGGACCGGATATCAAACAAGCCGGATAAGCCGATCTTGGGGGTGAATCATTTTCTGTGTATTCAGCGCTCACAATGTGTAATGAAAATGACACCTGGACACAGGAATTGAGTCTAGGAACTTTGACATAGAATGTCCAAATATGTTTATTTTTATATCTTTAATATCTAAGATTGATGTCTATGAACGGTGAACAATTGTTACCCCAGGTTAATTTAAACAAATCGGGTTACATCTATCCGAATTATGTTTGTTGGCTTATAAAATCCGAAACCGATATTAATTTCAATGTATTGTGTTTAAACGCTCTTTATACGGAATTTTCAATTATAATCACAGATATCCGTGGTCAAACGCGCTAATCTTAAGGTGGACTAAACTGCCGGTGACGGGAAGATCAAGGTTCGAATCTCGGTTGGGTGAACTGAGGGTGGTTTTCCTAAACATTTGTCCACCCTCTCCCTCCACGCAAATGCGGGTACACTTCCTCTGAATTTAACCTTTCTACTAATCCTTAAGGGGACCTGGCGGTCTAGGGGTAAGGTGTCAGACTTCTATGCTGGCGGCCGGGGTTCAATCCTCGGTCTCGGCACAGATCTATTTGATTACCAAAACCTTCCTTCACCTCTGACAAGACATCTTGTGAATGTGGGGAATGCCAGGCCTCCACCGTGGTTCGGATTCCACGTTAAACTGTAGGTCCTCCATTTCATCTCACAATCACCCTACCATTACACATTAGCGTAAGTGCGTATAACCCGAACGGGTAGTAAGACGCGGTGCTAATAATAATAATAATAATATGTTGAATGTTAAATAAATACAAACTATGTTATATGAGGTTTATTTTTCATAGAGGATCTTTATCTTTGTTGATTGTTAGATATGTTACAATGATACAGGAGTTGTCCGATTGTTTAAACTTTAAAAACAATGTAGATTTCCTCATTGGCCTAAAATTGAATAAAGAAGAAACACGTAAATTTAAAATTTTCGTATTTGATTTGGTAAGAAGTATTAAAAATTAATGACCAAATTANTTTTTTTTCATAAATGTATTAAACATATAATGTGTCATTAATTAATAAAAAATTAAACAAGGTTCTAAAGTGTCACTTATAATAATTGTGTGTGTTGGTTTATTTGCTTAAAACAATAGCATCTCATTATCCATCCTGCCAAATTAAAATGTCAAGATTACAAGAAAAATACAAAGGACTTCCATTTAATCCTATGAAATCTCTAACAAAAACAAAATGACCACTCAAGCGGAATCTTTTAACCAAACATTTCGGTAAAAAGGGTTTTAGCGAGAGAGTAAGAATGTGTTCACATAAAAAGATTAAGACATCGATTTCACGATGAATGAAAAGTCCTTTTGAAAATAGACTTGTTTTGCTAGCCTGTTTAAAATAGACACTTATTCAAACTTAGAATTCATATATATTAATATCAGTATGGCAACGCATTTTAGTGCCGATCATGAAAAGTTATTTCCGCTGCTAACACTAATTGTTTAAATATTTTAACCGTAATACGTTTCTTTATTAACATGATGAAACTATGACGTTACCATTTTCTAAATAAGGTTAAGACTTAGATATTATTGTAATTTAATAAATGCAAGTATGAATTAAATTGGTTAGTTAACCTTTAGAATATTATATATAAATCACATTCTAATTTACCCTTATAAGAAGTTGGCATAATATGTTAATACATGTTTACATTGGTAGCGTTGTTGTGATACGAGTCAAATACATACAAAATAGCACCACGACATAACAACTATGAACTGACAAGCATTCACAGTGGAGTTCAGAGTCAAAACAGCTTAGCAACACAAACAGTTTAAAGAAATTTAAAATAAAGGACAATATAAAATACCAAGTTAAGATATATTACACCATATATGAAGAATTGGTTAGTTTAAAATGTTTTAATGACCAAGTAATTCACATAAAAGTTGGTTTTGAGTTTTTAATATTATCTAAGTCTTATATGTGTTTTTTTTTATCCCTGTACTCCTTCCAGTTTTCCGGTTTGAGCTGGAGTTTACCGGAACTTCATTAACTTGACATGTTTCGGTACTGTGGAAGGCATATTTTAATCATGGAACTGAAAATTAAAATTAAAAACTAAAGAAATAATATAGATTACAAACCGAAGATAAGTTAAATATGAGAGCTAGGGAATTAAAATCAAATAACCCAGAATAAAGGTAAAGCAGCAATATTCAAACAAACTTACGTCGTTATGAGCAGAAACACGGCGTGTTGTGACGACCTATAGATGTTGGCTGTCTTAGTGTGGTTGATCGTAGAATCAGGTGAAATGGAACTTGCAGTGCTTGAAACCTAATAGGAGGTGTAGTTAAAATCTCTAGGTAAGCATATGTTAGGTGTGCAGTGATGTACAAAAAATTTGATTGTGATACTGTAACAGGTTGGAAATATGGATAGGAATGAGGAGGAGAATATTAATTTTCTAAATATGTGATACTTAATTTTAAAATAAGTAACTACTAGGCCCCAGATTTGGATGACCTGTCGTCCATTTTTTGGTTCATAACAGACAATGCTCGTAAGTATTGTACAATCCACCGTTCCATTTATTTTATAATGCATATTTCATAATAATAATAATAATGTATATTAGGTGTTCTGTCTTACGACAGTTTCATTCCCTTTGTCAGTGAACTTAGACCACCAATGAGCCCTGTTTTCTGCCTCTATTATAAACAATTGAATAAATCTGATTGAGAATATTTATAAAACATAAATCTCACATTATGTATCATTTAATTAGTTTCGTCAATTATTTTAGCACCGTGAGCTACTAATCATTCGTGTTATCCACTATTAGTTTTAGGGATTGGAAAGGTTATTTTTGATTACTTATACCAGCATTTGCGTGAAGGGAGAGTAGAAAACTATTTTGTAAAAAAAGCCTCAATACACCCGACCAAGAT
Source organism: Timema shepardi (assembly GCA_902151425.1). Taxonomy (NCBI): domain Eukaryota; kingdom Metazoa; phylum Arthropoda; class Insecta; order Phasmatodea; family Timematidae; genus Timema; species Timema shepardi. Next base: position 239,581 of record CABFVX010000648.1, read on the forward strand.
TTTAACCTCGAGCATCAATTAAATAATTACACGGCTATGTATTGGTTGCCACCTTCAAGGCTCATCATGAAGTTTAATGTTTGAATATTTGTTTAAGAATTTGAGTAAATATTAATTATGAGTGGTTCGGAATCGATTATATTTAGGAAGTATCGTGGTGCTGGTAAGCAATTCATGTTGGGTGCCTTAGAAAGCAATACAAAATTATAATCATATTTACGATAGTAATTTAAATACGTCTTATACAATAATTGAGTAGATAACGATTTGTTATGTGTAACTTTGAACGTCAAATGTGACTAGTGTTTAACATAATTTTGATTTTGATTTTTGGCGTTCTTAACGTTATTATGATGGGCCATAGAAAGCTATAGACATCTATCTACAAAGTCTGGTGTATATATAATAATTAGGGTGTCTAATAAGTTTTTTTTAACAAGCGCCTTTTCAGATGTTTATGGGGGGATAGTGTTTTTCAGAAAGGAAAAAGTCCCCAGGAAAAGAATTTGATCCGTTCAAAGAGAGAAAATGCATTACAGCCAAACACTTCTCTTAGAGAAAGATTTAAACTTGCTTTACCCAAATATTTAGTAAAATTTGTTAACTTTATAACATATGAACTCAAACTATAACTATGAATTAGAAAGTATCCACTGTGTGGTATGATTTGTAGATAAACGTAATATTAATATACTGTTCAAGTTTAATAGTTGTAATACACAATGTGTAGTTCTTATTAATGCCTGTAGGTGGCATATTAAGACAGTCAACTGCAGAGAAACCTATTGACAGAAGTGTTAACTGCTAGCTGCATAGCGGTGGTGTATAGTTTTGATCTAGGCTATTTATAACAGGATAGCATAACCTAGAATAGTTTATTTATATATATATATATTAGGTGACTATAAAAATAACAATATCATGATAGTTAAAAAATTACAGAAAATATCGTGTAAGAGCTTTTGTAAATAAATAGATTTTATAAAAGAAAATTAAGGTGATTTGTTTTAAATGTATAAAATATTTGTTGTTATTACATACGTTTTTATATTCTCAGCCGTTTATTCAAATTCACTAGATTTGTATTTTTTATTATTTTCTGAATCAATGATATAGGTATTATTAGATTAGATTAGAATTTAATTCCATAATATTAACTAAACAAGCATTTAAATTCTACCTTTTTTCACAATGATAATCTTGATGTACGACACAGATAACTAATAAATTCATAAGAACCTACATAGCCAATTAGTTTGCAAAGAATAACACAGAAACTAATTAGGCTTCATGCAAAGGATTTTGAGTATCTAATCTAAGCAACTATGTGAAATGTATGTTTATGGTTTGTTTACTTGATTTAAGTATGAAGTATAATGCTTAAGGCAAAGAGAGAAACTAAGATCCATCCAAAAGAAACCTTAGTTCGATACTGAATACATCTGAAAGAATTTAGTATTGTTTGCAGCTACTTTCTATTACTTACCTTTCTATATTAGAAATATTTTCTTAGTATTAAATAGTTTATTATTTAGTATCCTATAATAAATTAGTTGTACACATATATATTATACTTTCACTATTCCTTTACTTTATTAAAGTGCTGACTAATAGCCAACAATAATTGGAATGTTTATCCGCACTTTAATATAGGAAATTAAATAGCATTAAATGTACTGTATTTACTTTCCTAGAAGTAATAGTAGTAATTAGTAACTTCTCTGGTGTAATATTTTAATTAATATCACGCTTTCATTGTTTGTCTTGTAATTAATTTCAAGCAGGATGACATTACTAATTAATTATCTTACATGCAGGCACATTACATATCTTCATAATAAGTGGAAAATGACTATGTGGACAATCCTGGAGAAGCTGTTATTTTACAACTGAATTGATACAAATTACTTTAGTTTATTTTGTAAGCACTGTAATCAATTAACCTGTACAGTATTTGTACCAAACTGACTCTAAGCCTTAAGTTCAGAAAGTAAGCTATATATTTCATGTTTTTTGTAAAAATATTTGTGACAAAAAATTAATCTCGCTTATTATAATGGTTAACATTGTGTTCCAAACAAATTTAAATTAAAACCGCCTGATAATTTTATTCATTATTTATTATAAACTTAAATCCATGCTTTAATTTGCGAATAGAGAGTAAACAAATAATTAAGCTCAATTTTAGAGTCATTCTTTTTTAATGGCGTTCGTTGTTCGTCTAAGCTGCTGAAGAACACAATCGCTAGGTATTAGGGAAACATGATACACTATAAAGTAGCATTGTTAAATTTTTTTAACACATACGCAGTTATTATCAGTTACTGAGGGATAATAAAAGAATATGATAATAACATAATTTGATATGAATAACTTTAATTAATTATCATTAGAGGCTTGGAAAAGTATCATAAGCAGTCAGAGTTAATGGTTTTGTAAGTGATATTGTCAAGGAAGAAATCGTAAGTTCCATAATTAGGTTAGGTTAAGATTATAAAATGCGGAAAATATTCTTATCCACAAAAAGTTAATATCTTCGCAATAAATATGCGGATTTTTATGTCATTTTATTTTAAAAAAATATAGTTTTATTAGGTCTAATACTAGAAATGCCAACACAAGAGTCAAAACGGATTGAGTAACAGTGTGCAATTTTTTTAGATTGAAAAGGTAGGTCAAAGAACAGTTAAGTATTGTTAACTAAAAACCTTCCTTTATACAGCAAACCTAAATTGAGAAATTACTTTCACTGTCAGTTTTAAGAGCACCTAAAATAGGGAATAGAACGTATTAAGTTCAGTTAATTATAACTATATTAATTAGAAAATCTTAATTTTAATAATCAGTATTAAAGACTATATAGGCAGCTGTATGTTGTGTCAATGCAAAGTAGATTCAATTTTATTCTTTAAGACTGGAGAACTGGCTTAATTAAAGACGCCTTAAATGTGTTTCATATTGAAATTAATTTAGCACTTTATATCTCAAAAGAAGAAAATGAATAAAATAATTATAATTTATTATAGATACTAAACATTGATATTGCAATCGCAAAAGGCTACCATTTTAAAATAGTACATTATATTAATTGTAAATAACCATTATATATATATATATATATACATGGTTTAAAAAGTAAGTTTCACAATGTATGTCAAAATTAAAAACATGATATATAGGCCCTACGTCATTCGGTCAAGGTTCCAATAAAATCCCTGTCAAATGTCGTTAAAATTGGTTTACGAATTAGGTCTATGCAGACATCTTGGAACATACAGAGATACGAAATGCCAAACCGTTGAGTTAAAACAAGACCTCAGTTCACTCAGTTGGTTATCAGTTTGGTCACACTATTTAAGGGATGGAGATTTATGATTTACCCAACCCGTACACTTAAAACTGGTGGGATAGGGCCATAACCCCAACTGCCGGAGGCAAGAAAGTTTTCGATATATATATATATATATATATATCGAAAACTGTTAAAGTACTGTAGTCATTTTACTTAATACACGTTTAAAGATAAAATTTTAACCCCTTGTTTGAATCAATATATTGATGGTGCTTGGATGTTAATTAATTATTTAGTTTGGAGAAAAAACTTTAGTCAATTAAAAACTGTTTTTTAGAAAATGTTTAAGATTACTTTCTTATAGCCCTAGGCTTACTTTTTATATTTTTAATTTTAGTGACAAGTTTAAAAAATGTTAAACCCAAGTCCACAAATAATATTTTTAAAAAACCAAACAGCTTATAGAGAGAGGTAGGCCCTATATATATATATAGGGTTTAACATTTTTTTTAACTTGTCACTAAAATTAAAAATATAAAAATTAAGCCTAAGGCTCTAAGAAAGTAATCTTAAACATTTTCTAAAAAACAAGTTTTAATTGACTAAATTTTTTTTCAACACTAAATAATTAATTAACATCCAAGCACCATCAATATATTGATTCAAACAAAGGGTTAACATTTTATCTTTAAACGTGTATTAAATAAAATGACAACAGTACTTTACCGTCACTGATGTTTTCTGTCCTCTCAGTATGTCATTAATTTTCATTTTAGATTATGTTAAAATCCACAAAAACTTAAAAAAGTTGCATAAAAAATATTACATAAGTAAAAATACAAAAGTTAATACAAAAAATACAACCTGTAGATTTCTTCTTGGGAACAACTTAGAATAAGAAGGGCAAGGAGAATGACTACAGAAAAGTATAATATTATTAATTTACGAAAGACATCAATGGGATATTAGCAACTTATTACGACAAAGGCTGTTTATTTCCTGAGAAGCTTACAAAACATGAATTATATTTTTTAAATAATTCTAGTTTGTAATTTTCATTTAGCAGTGTAAGCTTTCTTTTATTCATTTACATCATTCTGTAAGCTATGGCTACAGTTTTTATTTAATAATTTTAAATAATTACAAGAATTAATGGGTATGTGAGAATTAGTGAGGATAATGTATTCTCTGGATATAATATATGGTTTTACTATATATTTTATATTATTTTAGGATATCATATAATAACGAACAAAATTAATATATTAAAATATGTTTTTTTTTAATATTTGTTTTTAATACTTCTCTCACTGCTGAGGTATTAATTTTATCAATCAGGTTTCAGAATAATTCTCTGCAAACGTAGATGTGTCGGTAGGGGAAAAAAGAGATACCTATTCGTTGCTCATGTTATCCTAGTCTTTCATGAACACAGCGAGGACAGTTGAGGAGAATCTTTACACCAAAGGTAAACAAAACGTGGCCGGGAAGATCGGGGTGGGAGGGAAACAATGTAACTAACCAGTCAGTCAGTCACTCACGCCATTCATGAGATGAAAGAGAATAAGTAAGCTGCTGTCAACGTGACATTTAATCGGCCAATGTCACTCGCCATTATAATAATGATAACTAGATACATCATTTTTTAATTTAAAAAAATGTTGTATGTATTTATTATCTATATCATACATTTGATAAAAAAAACCTACCATATATTTATTATCCTCTTTTTTTTTTAGTCTTCTTTTCATGATAATTGAATATGGATAGGGAAGAAAGAGATACGTTGGTTTTGGAAATATGGGTGGAGTCGACTAAAGGAAGGAACAACAAGGATGGGGGGGAAGACCACTAATGGGGAGGGGTATAAAGATCTGGTTGGGATGGGAGGGGCCGTGTCAAAATGATCGCGCCGATGCCATTCCCCTAGTGCTCAATCAGGACCGCCTCATTCAAAGTACACCTATTAGGCGAACAGACAACTGTAGGAGTATGCGTTTAAATCGCGGGAAATAAGGCCTTTTACACCTGTATTGTGGAGAATGGAAGAACGATGGGAACGAATAGCTCAAAATAATTTATTTCACTGAAATAATCAGATCATTTAAACCGTTTCAAATCAATAGCGTTTAAACATATTTCTAAGGTCAGTTAAACAGGATCTTGTTATTATGTTCAAATAATCATCCTATCGTTTTTAATTCTTAATTCATTTGGTGATTTATAAGGTTTTCCTTGCGTTTTTCTTTAAAGTAGTGTCTGATTTATTTTGAATAATAGGCCTATCGGTTTTATTTATTTTTCTGTGAACTAGATTACCCTAAGGTGACTTATTGTCACCTCTTTGAGCTGACTAAATCCTCCCTTTGAGAAATGAATTAGTTTGACTAGATGAATTGAAAGAATAGTCCACTTTTAACTACACCCTGATTTTGGTTAGAAGAACAATAGAGAAAATCAAAACAAATTTCTTTGGGGCCAACATTGATAATATGTTCTTACATGTTTTGTGTTATTTGATAGGTAATGATAATATTTATCAAAAGTAACATCTTCAGATGACATAACTTCATGTATGAATATATTAACATTGTTTTAGTAACTTTTGTAACTAGCTTCTACTGTTCTTCCTACCAAAATCATACTATACATATGTTCGCGAAACACAGATATTGATTGAAGTTTTTTAATGCCCTCGTACAAAAGACAAACCATCCTTTCAAACTCACATTTCTATAATATTTCACATTGAAAAAAAGTTAATAAACACAAGAATATGTTGGTCAGATTGTTTAGTACATTTTAATCAAGTTTTATTTGTATTCTCTATGATGTAGGTATTATATTGGACTACAAAAAATAAATTGTGATTTAACAGGAATATTAAAAATAAAACCAGTAATTTTAAGGAGTAAAAACATGAAATACGGTAATAACAAAAATAGCTATAGTGATTTTAAATATTGAGGTTGTTTTCAATGAAAGTTGGTCGCGTCATAACACAAAAATGTTTGTATTAGCTTGATTATTAGTTCCCCTACTGGTTTCCTATTGTTTGAAAGCTAATTTCGACCTTACCGGTTCCAAACTAAAACCCATAATTTTATATACAGTTCTAGGTCATCGTCAGAAGTAGAAAGCCTCAAAAATCCTGACCTCAACCGAGTTTGTAATAAATTAGTAAATTGATTTGTATTAGAAATATTATTTATTATTATGAGAAATTTAAAACCATATCTAAAAAATTGAAACATATTAATAAATTAGTATTGTTTTATAGTTTAAATAGTCTACACTTGTTTATTTAAAATATTGTAATTATTTTAAATTAATTTAATTAGTTACTTGGAAACGCACATTGGGACTTTTCCCGGGAAATTCAGGAGAAAAACAGTAAAATCCTCCAGGATAAAGATACTTCCTTTATATGTCTCGATCCCTAATACTTTATTTAAAAAATTTAGTAAAAAGCTCAGAAAATGAAATCCTGATTCAGGGAAACTTGCCTGAATTTAATAATATAAAATAATAACTATTCTTTCTTTGTTAATTTATTTGGATTGTGCGGAGGCAGAGCTGTAGTTATTATTTTTATGACACATGCACGCGCGCTCGCTCATGTGTACAGCGGACAGATCTGAGCAACCTCCTCGAATATTCTACGTCCCTGTTGAAAGCGCTCGCATTTCGTCAGCCATGTGTGACCAATTTTTTTTTAAATCACACACAGTTTTTTTTTATTTTATCATTTAGAACTAGTATAAATATATTTTATAAAAAGGATTATTAATTTTTAGCAATGTAAATTATTAAAATTAAATATTTGGCATCATACTTAAGCTTCTTAAACCTATAAGTGTTTATTATATAGTAAATATAGTATTGTGTAAAATATTATTGATTATTTATATAATTATTTCTCAGTATTTTAAAATGATCCCAAAAAAATGCACCTCTTTTCATTTCCGAGGCGAAATAAAAAAAAATTGTTTTTCATAATAAAAACAGTAGTTATATATTTGTATGACCAAGTTGGATCAAATTATTCTTCTAACAATTCCAAGTATTTAGTACTTTTCTTTTACAAAATATTGATAAGGTTATAATTATTTACCTTGCAAATAATAAAAACAAGTCTTAACACCAATTTTATCCTACAGTAATAATAAATATTACAATAGCTATGTATTTTAAAATAAAGCTACCGAAGTTTACATTTTCGCTTCTTTCGGAATAATATTATCTTGATTTATTTTTAAACAATGATAAAAATAATAACTATCGATGGCCTTCCTAAAATAATTTCAAAGTTTTAAAATACCATACCTTCATTTTATGAAATGAACCTCTTGGATACTCCTAGTCTCCTAGTCCAGATGTACCCACAGGTGGAAACATATGGGAAGATTAAATGGGGGAGGTGGTTGGTGTAAAATAGGGTGGGAAAGTGAGGGAGTCTTCAATAATCTTACGTCATTTGATGGGTGTAACTAAGACATTGTCTTCTTAACAAAGAAAGAAATTGTGAAGAGGGGGAAGAGAGAAGATGGGGAAATGGCGCCATATTATTTAAAGAAAAGCTGATCAAATTTCATGACTGTGGGTACTAAAAGCTAAAAAAAAAAATATTATAAAGCTGATAACCGAAATCAGAAATTTAAATTATATAGTGTATTGTGACGTAGTCCACATATGCATTCCATATATTTCCATATGTGAAACGCTTTTTATGAATACATTTTTTTTTTTGTGCACACGCATCTTCACTTTTATTCTGTCTATAACATTGGGAAGAGGAATAACCTCTTTTACTGCTATGTACTCCTGGTAGAGCGTGCGAGTGAATGACGTTCGTAAGCGTGAAAGTGATCGAAGACTGACAGGGTCTTTGGGTTGGTTGTTTGTTGTCACTTTGAATTGGTGCAAAAACAGTTTATATCCATCCATCCATCCATTCGTATCAGAATTAAAATAAAATATTAGTCACCTAAGAGAGAGGATCAATAATTAGATTACTCAACTTTTTAATCCTCAAGTTTCCAATTTTACCCACCTCTATATCCATCCATCTAGTATATATCTTTAAAATTGATTTTAATAGATAATGCTGAAAATTTGTCAATTTGTTTTTAAAACCAATTTTAAATTGAAACGAAACATTCATTGCGATTGTGAGTCCCAAGTACTTGATATCTAGCACTCCATAGTGATAATAAAGGTTTTAAAAAATTAGTATTTCTTGCCGCGTTTGTTTAACCTTGTGCATTTTAACAACTACCTACCATAAAACAAATAAAGACAAGTAATCAATCAATCCTACTATTTGTTTTATTCTGTTTTAAATTATAATGTTAAATACCAAGTTTAACTTACAATGCTCAATTTTTTCAAACAGTTGTGATGCCCAAAATGTGATGTTATTTGCCACCCTACCTTATATTTCCCTATTTTTTTCTATTTTTGTGAACAATTTCTAATTTATTTTCCCATTTATT
>CABFVX010000649.1:0-24798 GCA_902151425.1 Timema shepardi
GTATCCTTTCCTCTGAATAAAGCGTACCAAGTCTCTATTCCCTCTGAATAAAGCGCACCAAGTCTCCTTTCACTCTGAATAAAGCGTGCCAAGTATCCTTTCCTCTGAATAAAGCGTACCAAGTTACCTTTCCCTTTGAATAAAGCGTACCAAGTTACCGTTCCCTCCGAATAAAGTTTACCAAGTCTCCTTCCCCTTTGAATAAAGCGTACCAAGACTCCTTTCCATCTGAATAAAGCGTAATAACTCTCCTTGCTTTCCAAAAACGCGTACTAAATTTTATATTCTCTGAATAACATATAGTCAGATTTAAGTAGGAAGAAGCCTTCTTGACAGTTATAAAAGTTACTAAAACTATTTTCATATATTTATACGTAAAGTACTGTGCTCTGCAAATGTTACTTTTAGTAGATAGTATCAGTAAACTATTAATGATAAAATAAAATATATGTTTGTACTTTCTTAACGTTCTTTCTTACAAGGAACCCTACTATACTAAGCCTCTTGGCCAACAAATAACTCGTGCCAACTGCTAAATAACAAAGGTACTAAATATCTTCCTCTAAAAGATTATTGCGTGCCTAAGCTGTTTCACCATAGTAAATATGCACCATTGAAAGTGAATGCGATAATTGCCTGTACAGGTTTCATTCAATACGCTAGTTAGCCAATGAAACAAGACAATGAGACGACTTAAGCAAGAGGATAAAAACAACATCGAAAGTATGATACGATCAAATAATTCCTTCAATGACACTTGTTCAGTATTTTTGGATATCACGCCACCACAATGGCTGTGCTGCCATTTGCAAATTCAATTGTTCCGAGTTCTTAATAGCACGAAAATTTTACGAGCACTGGTGGTTTCGAAAAATAGCCTGTATTTTTACTCAGCATAACCTTCTATGATCGTATTTTTCTAAGTTTCGTGAGTTTTTTAATTTGCTTGTTTGATTGGTAAGCCAGGAAACTCTGTCTTTAAATAAAATGAAAGCACATGATAAAATACTTGTGCCAATAATATACCTACCAAACCCTTCCTTCACCTCTGACAAGACATCTTGTGAATGTGGGGAATGCCAGGCCTCCACCGTGGTTCGGATTCCACGTTAAACTGTAGGTCCTCCATTTCATCTCACAATCACCCTACCATTACACATTAGCGTAAGTGCGTATAACCCGAACGGGTAGTAAGACGCGGTGCTAATAATAATAATAATAATAATAATAATAATAATATACCGAGCAAATGGGAGCTAGCTTTAATTATGTATAGTCAAGGGGGTGAGGAAAGACATTTAGAAGAAAAAAAAGCAATACCTTTAGAGCACCCGGACAGAATTAGAACCCCGAACTCCCTTTCAGAGGCAAATAATACCAAATGAGCCTGACATTTAGACCACGCGTACATAGATGCGGGTCATGCTGTAACTAATTCAAATATGATTCCGTCCCGTATAAATTAACTGAGAAGAAGTGTACGATCATAATACAACATGCGACCGCTGAGGCTGTTGCGGAGTGGCCCGGGGCTGTAAATAGTTGGTGGTCGGGAGTCGCTCCAAGGGCTTGGCCACCAGACGTGCATGGGGCTCTTGATGTCCTTCGTGCAGACGTGCACCTCAAACAACGCGCACGTGACCGACCACCAACACAAATCATCCATCACAGGATACCAACGTAACACAAACAAAGAGATCCGCAACATATATAAATGAACAAAATATCTTCAACGCGATAAATACTGACATTACGAAAACAAAGTTCGCGACAGTTGACACGCGGTCTAAGCGTCAAGCTCATTTTTAGTCCGATTTGTCGGTGACGTTACTGCTCGAGTTCCGGCCGAGTGCACTGAGGGCGTTTTTACAAGTTTTTCTCCCTCCACACAAATGTGGGTACATTTCTTCTAAATTTTACCTTCCTCATCCATAACACATTTGCGTAATTAATATATATGCATAAAACCCAAACGGGTAGTAAGGCGCAGTGGAAAAACACTTCAACTAAACAGGACATTTTGAATTCATCAAAAAAAAACTGTACAAGAAGTTTTATCGTGTGCTTATATAATCAGTTGGTTCAGTACGTGCACGTTAAATACCTCAAATAAAATCCTAGTTCTACCTATTATATATATAGATACCAAAATGATAAAAAAAACTCTAAAATACAATACACTAATACATAAACAAAATATTTCACAGATAAAAATAACCAAATTTAATTTTCTCTAGAAATACCAATATAAACAAAAATTATTTACAACAAAACATAGCCCTTAAAACTAAATAAATAATTTCCAATGAATAGAAATATAGAGAGACAAAATATGATAACGAATCTTTTTTCATTGCCGTCTTCCTAATGAGTTAAGGATCCAGGTTACGATTTACGGTATGGATAAAAAAAAATGATGAAACTATGGTTACACAAAAGCCACCCATTTCAATGATGAATTAACGGCTGGAGGCCCGGCCAGATATTGTGTCTGTTCTAAAATTACGTTAGTTTGTAAGTCAGATTGAGATATAATCATTTGGTTCAGAATGTGCACTATGAATACCCCCAAATAATACACAAATGGTTTGCATAAGATAAAACAAAACTATATAGCAATACGACTGGAAACATGACAACATAGAAAACAAGATCCTATGAAATCTGACAACACAGGTCATTGCTCTGGACGACTAAGTTCGATATTTAAACCGGTGCTTAAACAGGCCTAATCGTGCAGTTTGGACTCTTATTTGATCATGAAGTTTTAGGTGAAAGGCAATAAAAAACGAAGGGGCGTTCAGTACAACAAAATGAGCACGTATAAATTACGGCAAAATATTCTCAGCTCGTTGATACGACACTAATACTTTCAACTGCATTATGTAGGCATGGTCAGTCCCATTTTCACAGGAAGGACCTAAGTTGACTGCTAGAAAAGTTACTAGATATACCTTAAAGTATTAATACGTCACGTCATGTGATTTGCAAGTATTGCTTTTGATAGATATTATCAATACCTATAAACTATCCCTAATAATATAGTAAAATGTTATCAATGTTGGTCGTAAAAAATTATGTTTGTATTTTCTAAAAGGCTATTTATATGAAAATTGGAGTGTAGTCGCATATCAACTTCATCTCCGGAACAGTCACGACATGTCGAGTCGACTGACAACCCCCGAAAGGTAGGAGCGGGTTCACATTCAACGGCGAAACAATAATCACAACGCTGAATGTCTCTGAAAACGACATCTTTGTCCAACGCAGACATCGCTCTGCCTAATTTGGTCTTGTCTCGCATGCTCATAGTGAGTGAAGTCAGCAACATATACATTCGCTGACTTAGCGCTGATTGTACCGGTATTACGATCAACTTAACGACAAAGTAACGTAACGGTACTCCTAGTGTTAATAAGTGGGAGTCATCATAATGCATTTGTCAAAACGAAGACATGACGCTCACATTACGTAAGAGTTGTCTAGAGGAGAACTGCCACGTTACGTTACGTTACGTGAAGTCTACTACGTGTTCCTGCCAGCCAATCATGTTGCGAATAACATCAACACTGCTATCTAGTACTTCCTTTGCTTGTTACTGGTGTGCAGACGACTTAGTATAATTTATCCATCCATGTTTCTCGAACAACAAAATGTCGTGGCCTCTTATTATAATTTATTTTGTAGATTCAGTATGATTATATTGCAAGTCAATGATGTTTTATTAGAGATCCCTGCTTTTATTTTATTTTAGTGAACAATTTGGTTTCAAACTGTTCAAATGCATGGTCTTTTTTTTTTCCTTTGATAATTACGTTACTTGAAGAATTAGTGAACGTTTATTTCATCGTGTTTCCGACAGCATTCGAGGAGAAAACAAAGGAGATATCGGGAGATAATTGTGTTCTAGCGAGATAAATTCCGACTCGAGGGTAGAGCAAGACTGAATTGCATTGAGGCTGTTTGCTTTTTCCATTTGAGTGGTGGTGCACCTCAACACTATCCTTTCTCCTAACTTACTTCGGTGGCAGAATGGTCTTAGGCATTAGGATCGGTACAGACTGAATTTCCGTTAAAAATGTCAAGGTTCGAATCTCAACTGGATGTCTAAAAGGTAGTTGTTTTTTTCACTCTACTTTCACGCATATGCGGAAATATTCTCCTAAATTGTTACCATCCTCAACCAATCCCAATTAGTGTGAATATGCGAATAACCTCGTACTATTCGCATCCATGCTCATCTATAGATTTCTAGTATCATTCACTAAAAGCACCTTAGTGGTTGAACGTGCTGCCGCTATCAGAACAACCCCTACGCCTCTACTACTACCACTATCACTATTACCATCAATAATAATATCAATAAACGAGAGAAAGATTCAAGAAATGTGATCTGAAGGTTTTACGTTATCAATACCCATAAATTAACAAAAATAATATAGGGGCGTATTATTAATTTTGGCCGAAAAGTTGTTATATTTTGTACTTTATAAAAGGCTTTTCAATGAAAATTGGACAATATTTTATATTGCGGCGACAGAATCCAGTTCCTGTCGTTAGAGATCGGTGCTGTTTCTGTGTTCGCTGCGCAGCGAAGTTGTGTTCTGTAATATAGATTTTATGTTTTAAAAACATAATTAAATAAAATACAACAGAAAAAAACAAAATGAGCTATTATAATTCATTGTAATTAAGGTATAAGTGAAAACTGTTCAAAGGCAACCTACTAATTGTTGATAAAAACTTTTCACAGGGAGATTTTCAAGATCACGGGAACAGTATGCAGACGGGTTGAATTTATTTAATTAAATGACAGATTTATTGTTTGATGAATGGAACATGTTTTCCCAACCTTTTATGAAATGAAACAATTAATCGATTTGGGTGTTTTGTGTGTATGTGTTATTTGAGAGCTCCATTCCGGCGAAATGAATTTCTCAAAGCATGTTTTTAACGGGCCGTTTCACAACCAGCGAGCTCTTTTCAATATGTTTGGACTTAATTCGTTATTTATAGTAAAATAAGGAAAGTGTTCTACCCATAATAGTTTGAAATAGTCACCTATAATTAAAAGGTCATAAAATGCAATAAATATGTTTCAGTTTTAAGAAAATATCACGAATAAAATTGTTTAGTCTAATATTTGATCTCAATAATATCTTATTTCTTTAAAGATTAGGATGATTTATTTCAACGTCATTTTATAAACAGAATAGTGTACTAGTACGTTTAGTTTCAGTCGTCCTCGTTAGTCTTGGGGTAAAGTGCTCACCTCAGAAACTAATATTTATAGGTTCAGACCCAGTCCAAGTCAACGGTTTTTTTTAACGATAAAAATCCGTAACACAACTTCTTCGGAGGGGAAGTAAAGCCATCGTCAGTCCCATGTTGATTGTAATATGTAAAATAACCCTGAAAGGTATATTAAAATACTTTTACCGGTAAAATTGATAGGCCCTTTCATTCTCGCCCATAGAAAGTGCACGTTAAATACCTCAAATAAATATAGATGGGTTTTTAAAATAAGCTTTAAATCAATATAAACGTGAAAATAAAGACCCTCTTGTTGAAGAGCGTCCTTAAGTGACCAAACATAAGGCTAAGGTTCAACTTGTACAGTTTACTGTAACTTAGAAATATAGAATGATTTATGCACAACAAAAATATATTAAGACTAGGAAGATTTAGGTTTATGCTAGCGCTTCACTTGAGAGTTGTTTAGAATCTCAACCGTGCATATTGTATAGTTCTTCCCTTTCAGCGTGAATTTTTATTCTCAAACTAAGCCAATTGTAATGCATTTAATTAAAACTTACACCTCCTCATTAGGTACCCTAGTATAAGGAAGTCTAAGTCTCCGACAAGCGTGTTCAAGATACGTGTCAGTTAAGATCGTATATTTACGAAGAAACTTTTGAACAGAGCCATCGGAGTAATGTCGTTCCAACGACCGCCCTCAACTCGCCTCTTGGCATATCATGCAGCAGCATGCGTCTTCATAACTTAACAAAGAAGACTAAGAGTTACGGGTCATTCCGACAAAATAATGGTTCGTCTCAACAACAACAAAAAGGTCTCGTCTCTCGCGATGTCGTAACAACAATGCCTCACGTGGTTTAATACTCGTGTTTCGTAATGACTCCATTCGAGTCGCCACGGAATATCCACTCAACTGTTTTCGACTATATTTTTTTTATTGAAACCTTCACGCTGTATTATCTCGAATGTAGCGTAACCATGTTATTGTTTTTTTTAGCGCGAGATCTATTGTGAAAACTTATTATGTAGAAATATTTTCAATGCGTTATGATTTCTTCAGTGAAAATGTCGACACACAAGAAAATCTTTGGAGCACGGGTTTTAAGTTGGCTGGAGCAAATAAATATGCTGGTGAATCCTTTGTGTTCGATTCAGTTTAACAGTTTGATTATTAGAAGAAATGAATTATGAAACTTAAATATATTAATCATTATACTAAATTAGCAAAATACCTTACTACGGTAAATGTGTACCAAACTTTTACCCAAATACTTATGGTTCAATACTTACCGAATGTCTTGTTTTACCAAATAAAGTTCAATTTTTAATATAGATGGCTTTATAAAATACAAATTCTTTTTGCGGCTAACATTATTAACATTTTACTTTATTATAAGTGTTATTTTGTAGGTATTGATTTTATATATAGCCTATATATATATATATATATATATAAGCGACATCTGCAGATAGTACGACCTGATGTATGAACATGCGTGAAAGTAGCTCTAAGTAACTTTTCTAGGTGTCATGTAAGGTTCTTCATATTAAAACTGGACGGTGTGCTCAACATCAAGGTTATTAACGTTTTACCATTAGGTGTAGGAATTTTAAGGGTAGTTTAGCGTCGAGAGTAAATGAGGAAAACACGGTGAATACTACCCTCAATACAATGCATTCGGCTGGGATTCAAACCTCAACCTCAATGTTTCCTAAAATCCAAAATATTATTAACTAAACACTTTAGACAGCGTAACCATCGGTATGGGGGATTTTCATGTAAACATTGTGGTTACGCATACACTTATCGGGCAAATACGTGTGCAAGAACTTGAGATTTTAATTTACATCGAAGTTTCATGACCCCCTTAAACCAAAAAAGAGGTTTTCGCAATGCCGTCTGCCTGTATCTATTTATTTTGTGCATTGGCTACATTTCTAGAGTCAATTTTCATTTTTTTAAAAAGGGCCTTTCTTATCTGACAAATAGAAAGATTACTATAAGATTTACTTTCACATATGTATACGTCATGACGTGCTATTTGAATTTGTCACTTTTGATAGATATTATGAATGTTTATAAAATAACAATAATCAAATTAAATCAAATTTAGCCACAAAAAAAGTATTAATTGTGTATTCTAAAAGGCGCTTCCTATTCATATTTGACTCTACTTACATCTACAATAATAATGTAATGCACAATAAAAGAAACTACAGCTGTTGGACAGGCTTATGGCGGGCCTCTTACTAGACAGAATCTGGCGCATCCAAGAGGTACTGTACGCATCGCTTTAAAATGGATGTCATGTCCCAGGACCAAATTCCGCTCCTGGTCCGGTCCGGACATCTTCAATCTCAGTTTTACGATCACTGTTCGCAGAAAACTCAACAAAACAAACATTTCACGCTGTGTTTTATTGGAAAGCTTTCAACGCGCGTTCACCCGAATCTATATAAACGACTCCCCTCCCCCATCCTCCTCATCACAAATTCTGTCCAGCTTCTATCAAAGATAAAAAGGCGATTCTATTGACTTTTATTTTTCATTCTGGGACTTTTGTACCTCCTCCTACTCCGCTCCCCCCTAAACCCCCGAGGGACTCGGCGAAGGATGGTTTATACGACCGGTGCATGAATATATCTTTTACGCGCAAGGATCCGGAATGGATGCGAGTTGTGCGTCCTATAGTAATATTTTTTTCGGAAGTGGTTAGTTTGTTTTTTTGCACCGCGTTTTACTATTCATTCGGGTTATACGCCTATGAATTAATTGCGCTAGTGAGTTATATATGAGGAAGATTGAACTTTGAGTAAATGTACCCACATTTGCGTGGAGAGAGCGTAGGAAACCTTACCTCATTACACCTGACCGGGATCTAACTCTGATCTCCCCGTCATCGGAAGTCTAATCTGTTGCGAGAGTGACGCCTAATATAAGCAATAGCATCCAGTTAAAGTCTTGTCTATGAAACGCAAAAAAGAAAGCCGCGCACCTAAGAAGAAAAGAAGATATAGCACAAGGGACAAATAGAGTATTTGACCTCCTAGAGATCACAAAATAGTTTTAATAAACGCTTAGAACATAACAAGTACCACTGTATTTACTTTTATTTACTACTATAAAGCAACATGGCTGACTCACTCACTGACATTAATGTGTACCCACTTCCAGATGAGCTAGAAACTTGAAATTTGGTAAACTTATAACTTTTATGTAACCGACGAGAAAATTCCAAAAAGTTTAAAAAAATTGATTTTTAACCTCCGAAAAAAATTCAAAATGGCGGAGAAACTTTAAAGTCGGTGTGGACCTTTCTTTGGAGGTCTCTTGTGGCTAAAAGGTAAGACCTATCAAAAAACGTCTCTGGAATTACATTAGTTTAAATCCACTTGCAAAGAAAAAGCATTGGAGGTTTGGGGGCGAAGTCCCCAACGAGCAAAGCTAGTAATATATATAGTGTAACGAAAATGTTTCGGATGCAAAGGATAAAATTTAAATATCACGCTTACTACTTTATTTTCAAAGTGTGAACCGTTTTACACATTCAATTGCTATAATATTCTCAAATAAAAGTATAGCATAACAAAATAAAATCATACAGGAATAATAGATTCATTACGTTTTAATGTGCTTCCCACAAGAAAATTTCTAGGCGTGTCTCTGCAACTATATTGAAAGCTGCCGTAGAGTCCAATTTTCATAGGAAGGACCTTATTTGACAGCTAGGAAAGTTACTAGACCTACTTTCACGTATTCATCCATCTGTTCATGTGAACTGTATCTGTTACTTTTGAAGATAACTATCAATACCAATAAAATAACCATAATAAAATAGTAAAATGTTATCAATTTTGGCTGTAAGAAATTTTTTTGTATTTTCTTAAAGGCCCTTCTTTTCCAAATTGAACTCTAGCTCTGAGTAACATTTAAGGGAACGTTATATTTTATATTTACTTCGAGCTGCATTAGAAAAACATAGTTTTTTTTACCTGTTTCGCTATAAGATTCCTTAGTAAAAACCATAACAAATCAGCGATCATCTAGGGGTAAGGTGTCAGACTTCTATGCTGGCGGCCGGGGTTCAATCCTCGGTCCCGGCACAGATTTATCTGATTACCAAACCCTTCCTTCACCTCTGACAAGACATCTTGTGAATGTGGGGAATGCCAGGCCTCCACCGTGGTTCGGATCCCACGTTAAACTGTAGGTCCTNCCGTGGTTCGGTTTCCACGTTAAACTGTAGGTCCTCCATTTCATCTCACAATCACCCTACCATTACACATTAGCGTAAGTGCGTATAACCCAAACGGGTAGTATGACGCGGTGCTAATAATAATAATAATAATAATAATAATACTATATTTCTTACTAACATTTGATTGGTGTATTTATAAATGGTAAACATATTTTCCCCAGGTGGTGACGGAACATTCCTGTACCAAAAAGAGAGACAGAGAGCCGTCTACTTATTCGTCTCAATCCCCATTACGCTACCCATCCTTTATTCGTGTAAATCCTAATCTCAGCAGCTGTGAGAACACTTCTCCCGTCGTAGGCTGTGCCAGTGTTAGATCGGGGAAGGAGGGTGTGTGGGAGGGGAATAGGTGAGTGGATCAAAAAACTATACCATATGGTTGAAGTGAATATGGTGCAAGGTGACCTTGGTGGTTTCCGCAACTAGTCTTACACATGCAGGTGCAGACTTATTGTAGCCTTTCAGGGTTAGGCTACTTTTTGGTGTAACTCACAAAGTGAGCCAGGCTCCCATGTGGCACTATCGATGTTTCTAGTAAGAACATGAGTTTATCTTTAGTCCGCGACCATTTCCCCCAAGACGCTAGGAATAGTTATTAGTCCCTGAGCATTTCACCATGCGCGGCCTCTTCTTTTCTACCGATAACACTTACTCTCTTCTTCTGACGAGTTTACACACTCACTATACTAAGAATCAAATAGCCAAAGATATTATTTATGCTTTTAGTGAGGATTACTCCATCTAGATATCATATTCTGAAAATTTAAAAATGACACCTGGACACGGAATAGAACCCGGGACCTTTGGCTTAGTACGCCAATGCTTTAACCACTGAGCTATCCAGGAATGGCCCCGTGCCCAGAACACGACTTATAAGCTAACTTAAGTCTAGAACAGACACAACATCCAGACCCTAACAGCTAATTCATCACTGGGAAAGGGGGAACCCAAATTTGATCAATTATACATTTTTCAGCCCTGCCAGGAATCAAACCCGACAGACGCTACCGATTGAACTAAAGTGTCAGAATGTATAATTTAATAGTAAATACGTTTCAATATGGCTCAAATACATGAACAACTACGTTTCCTGACATTATCTGCTAATATTTTACCAAAACAAAAATTACATTTGAAGAGTGTTGTTACATTTGTGAATGGTGATTGCCACTCATGAGAGAGGATTGATCTGTTTCTGATGTGTAATCCTAGTTCACATCCTCCTGTGAGGTGTTCCCACTGTAATCGAGGACCTGAATATTGGTAGTTAGGAGCAGCCGAGGAGGGGATTGTGCTGGCCCGGAGCCAACCCATGTATCACCGAGGTGATGTATGTCAGGTCTGCACATGGATGGTGAGGAGGACAGACGACTGCTGCGATATGCAGATATGCATACAGAGGGACTGGCCGAAAATAAAGACGATGTCTCCGACCAATCCTGGAGGAACACCCCCCCTTCCCCCTCAACCAAGAGCGCAGGGGAGAAACGCACAGTAAAAACTATACTTTGGGAGGGGGTGCAGGAATTGAACAGAGACTCGCGGGAAACCATATCATTAATGCATGATCAATGAATGGTTGTCACCGAATTACTGAAAGTAAAAATTCTAACACGGTTCTATTTCTTGTGGTAGAGGTTCTCAAACTTTCACACTATGCTCCTCTCCCCACTCCCCACCTTTTTCTCCTCAAATACTAACCCGGTGAAACAAATAAATTTTATTGATAACATGTCAAAATAATTGCTCCTACTTCCGTAGATTGAGCTGCTGATGACGGGGAGATCGTGGTTCGAATTTCAATCGTGTCTACTAAGGGGATTTTTTCCTTAATAGTTTCCCATTCTCCTCCCATGCAAATGTGGATAGATTATCTCTAAAATGCTTCCTTCCTCATCTCTATCCCGTTAGAGTAATTATCAGACATGTGTATAGCCAGAACAGATAGTAAGATGCGGCGGTAAAAATAATATAGACCTGAGGCTCTTTGGAGTTTCCTCCGCGTGTAAAAAAGTTTAGTTGAAATACACCAATTTGATAAATAATAATAAGTTGGAACACAACAGTTATGCATAGCACCCAAATGTTTAAGACCCTTCCTAACATTGTTAAAGGTCTGCGTGATTAATAACTATCGTAAAAGTATTGTGTGTGCAGACTACTAAGGGCCGGTCTTATGACTCCTGGATAAATATTAATCTGGCGGATAAATATTTATATCTGGTCGATAAGTTAAAAGTGCGTCTTATGACTGCCAGATAGCATATATCTACCAGAAAAAATGTATTTATCCATCACATTTTTATCGGGAGGTTTAAGTACCTGATAACTTTTATTTGCAAGTTAAAATTGTTGTTGCCATAGTGACACGTTGTTTTTAATGAAGTTTCACGTAATTAGTAAACACAGGCCCGGGCTTAAACTATATAAAGTTAGAATATTTAATTCACACTCTTATATAAACTGACTAGCTATTTGTAGAGTTATATTTATATAAGAACAAATTATCAAAATGTGAGTACAATAAATGAAATTTTGTAAACGTTGTACCCAAATATTGCCCACATTTTGGCAGACACCGAAATAAGTACTTGCAGGACATCTTAGCTTCTGCGCCCGCGTGACGCCATCTGTTTCCTCGCACTTGTTTAGCCGTCATTATTTAACAACTGTTGAGCGTTGTAGCCACTTTCCATGTATTAGCGGTAGCAGCAGGGCTTATACGCATGCGCGCACCAGTAAAAACAGTGCCAGCCTTGCGTGTTCTGAATAAAAATACATTTATCCTTCAAATAGCTATTCAGCAGATAAATTCAGCTCTTAATACACGTAAAATACTAAAGTAGCTGATAACCTTTATCTGGTCGCTAACTTTAACCTCCCGATAGCAGTATTCATCCGGTAGTCATAGGACCGACCCTTAGTCTAATAAGGTTTATTCATTGAAGGCCAGCAACTTAAGCTCAGTGTGCGTGGACCTTTACACCACCCGACCATAAAAGTAGGTAAATAAATATTTAACATACAAAATTAAGTCTAAGCCCTTCACCCCAACAATATGTTTTGTGTGTGTGTTTTTTTTATGGCGTATGTCACGAGGGTGTTCGGCTAGACAATTCTGGTCTTCTAGTGGCAGTGGTGTATATATGTAACCTGTTTCTAAGGTTGGAGCACTATTCAGGTGGTGTTACTTCATACCGATGAGATGATATGATGATGATTATGTGGTGACAGTAGAGGTCCTAAAATTAGCCAGACAATTGCAGCCATAAGAACAATTTCCCCCTCGGGAAAGTGCTTACGGTACCAACGGGAATCGAATCTGGGGCCTCTAGATTAGTATCCAGACTACGTTGGCCACTAGACTAAGAGGCCAAACACCACCTCGTTGAAGACTTTGATAGTTTTATTGATCGAAACTCAAATTAGATTTGGCATGTTGTTTTCTAGGACCAAAGATAAATTATATTTTTAAATCAATACAAAGGTATATGTTACAGACATTTTCCGAACGAAACCTCTACCTCTTTACAAATGTTTGATAAACAATTATTTACTCAAATAATTGGGTTAAAAGCAAACTTACTATCTAGATATTTTAAGTATAAAATATTCCTTTCGACAATGGTTCCTAAAGTTCTGGTTTAACACCGACCTTTCCTTGCTTTCCTTACACCCCCATTTTAAGTCCACCGTGCTAGGTTAAGCTAATTTTCAGCTGTGTTCTGGTACAACCTTGAATTAAAAAGTGTACGTTAAATCCTCAAACTAATTCACAATAATAATAATAATAATAATCTCGCCATGTTTAGATCATGATCTACCAGCGAAGCGAGTAAAAGAGCTATATTACTGTTCAACAACGGGCCGTGATACGTTGACCTGCTAACACAGTACTGATTATAGTCATTTGATTCAATTACTCGCCCAAGGTCGGAACGATCTTCACTATTTGCAGGTTACACCTTCTCCCGCCCCCCTACCCCCCCCCCCTCACCCAAACGAAACACAGCGAGTTGGGCGGCTAACGTCAATTCTGCAGCAGTTGAAGACAAGCTAAAAGGTCAGACGCGCCATAAGAATCTGTGTTGTGGCAATTTTATGTGCTTGAAAATATAAGCCTTGCCGCACGTCTTAAGTTTGTTATTTTAATCAAAGGAGTAAGTTGTATTTTGTAAAATATTTGCACGTGATTGCTGGGAGAGACGGACTTATGCAAGGATGATACGTCAACTACAAGCTACAGCCGGGTTCAAAGTTTATTTCCATTCCATGTGCTTAAAACTTGTGCGTTTTTTTAAATTAGTTTCATTATGTTAAAGCGCCCCATAAACGTAGTGCCCTGCACGAACGTGTGGCGCAGTGTTTGGTGAATAACGCGCATTGCAATGTTGCCCATCGTGCTCGTGTGCAAGCTCGGGAGGCAGACGGGCCAGAGTGAATACATGTTAGTGGTTGTGAGTCAAGTTTGCCCATGACAAATTCGTTAATCTTTTTTCAAGTAGTGTTGTAAGTAGGTATAGTTGTTTGTTTTTCAAATAGTGTTAATTGTTACTTATAGACGAATCAGCAGTATTTTTGTCTGTACAATTGTTGCCTACGTTCAATGAGGCCTACCGGAGTCATCGCTGTTTATGGAGAATACAATGTGAAGAATACACCAACAAACATTCCAACAAAATACACAGATTAAAGAACTCAACTCGTATACTTGAGAGTGGTTCCAAGCATGCCATCAGACTAACCCAGGGTGTCCAACCAAAGTATATTTTAAAATTCCCTGACTTTCCCAGGTGATTCAGAGCCAATTTCCAACTTTTCCAGCCACTATATATTTTTTATTAAGATTGCAATTTAATTTAATTGACGCATACCCATTCTGAAAGTATATCACACAATGAGGTGTCAAAATATATCGGCCTAAAGCAATGGCCTGCCAGATAATGCGATATAAGTTAAATTTCATTGAATTAATATTGAGACATTAAAAGATCACCTTACACCAGGACAACTTGATTATTGTTGGTATTTGTTATTGGTGAAATGTGGGTTTCCCCTCATTGATTTTAGTAAGTTAATAAGTCGTATGATGATATATTCAGTCAGTTGAGAAAGTGCACGTTAGGTATCTCAATTAATGAAAATTGCCTTTGCATATGCGGCCAACACTGAATGATGTGTATGTTTGTAAGTTGCTTAGAGACTTAGCATTCAAGTAGCATAATAGTAATAGGCTTATTTGAATTAAAGTCAATATACTTGTCTATATTAATTCCAGCTTAGTGAAAATATTTAGCAATAAATGTAATAACATTTTAGAAAACATAATTTAGCTAAGTCTTAAATTCTAATAAATGTAATGTTATTAAATTGCTATTAATATAGGGTTTGAGATACTACTCACAGAAAAAATGGGGGAAATCATCGCTATTAAACCCTGATTGAGGATCAAACTTCAGACTCGCGATTCAATCTCACATGCGTTGATGGCTGTTATTTAGGCTCACGAGTAGCATTTATCTTGTCACTTTAATGTCACGCTTCATCATTTGCGAGGACCGGCATCGTTGAGCTTGAAGTGGCTTATTAGGCGAAACATTAATCTGTACTTCGTGGTTGCAGGTAGACTTACGGGACAAGCGATGATGATAAAATCGTCAAATAAATATTTTTCTTCAAGTGTTTACTCAACTACTAACGTTTGTGTCACATTTTATTTCTAACCGTCACAAATAATTGTATTTATATTCCAATAGCGATTCAAATTCCGGAATCTAGTTATAGGTGTAATAAATCAATTTACTTTACAGATGGTTTGCGTTGATGGACTAAAAGATATATGTATCTAGTCCAGGCATGGCGAAACTTTTCCGACCAGGGAAACTCTGGTTTAATTTAAAACTAGTCCAATGTGCCACCTATTATTTACCCGTTTAATGAGTAATTAAAAACAAAAATTTGTTGAATATTATTAAATGTAGTGAATAACTCAAATCAAATTCTAAAATAATGCCTAAATTTTAAAGAAGTAAAATGTATTAAATTGTCAAAGTGAGTGTCTTAGCCAATACTAATTTTAATAACTTAAAATAAAAGAATTGTAAATAACATCTCCAATGAAAAAATTACAATAATTTTGATACATAATATTTTAAGCCCAAATCTTACATATTAGTTCGAAATAGCCTTCAAAAATGTATATGATGGTGGGTAAAAGTTTTATTTAATCTTTTTTTTTTCCATTCCGGTGTGTCAGCCAAATCGTGTTCGCGTGTCATATATTTACCACCCCTGGTCTAGTCTATAGTCAAGCTGGTAGGGAGGTCAGTCACAGAGCTGAACAGGGTTGCCACTATTTTTTTAACACAGAAAAATCCCTGTTTTTTTCCCCAGAAGTGATGTCCGCTTTTTTCAACAATTTATATTGAATAAAAGAAGAATGAAATTTATTTTTTTATAAATTTAAGTCATATAATTAGTGCTAATAACAGAATGATTCGACTTTGATAGGAAAATATATGCAGTCGTCGTTACGCAACACAGTGTTTCAGGGAGGGTGGGGTGAGGGATCTAAGAGGTATGTTCAAATCAATGTTCTACGGATTTGGTTTCCTTCTACGTAAAGGTCCAATATTTAAAGCTTGCAATTAAATGTAACAAATTCACAAATACTCCAAGTGCGTGGCAACCTTGCTAAAGGTCCCTGGATCGAGTACAAGAAGCACCTCAAAGAATCTCAAATATATGTTTAGATTCTCTCTTACCAAAGCATTTTCCTGTCTTCGTGTTGGGCGCCTGCTTCTATGTTACGTTAGTTTGTAGGTCGAGTCTTCATGTATGGCCTTGTGTTTAGAAAGTATATATTAAATACCCGTGTGTATTTATGAGTAATATGTACTTATCAAGCAATGTTCTAATGATAAGTATCGCAAAAAATGTAATGACCTTTATAAACATATTTATATATCATTAGAAAAATAAATACAATACTTAATTACACACTGGCATTTGAAAATCGAAAGTTTATTGCTACACTTACAAAAGTACGCCACATATCTCCACCTTTAGCCAGTTCTATATAGTCCATCTCATTACACCCTACCTCTTACAGGTCCACTTTAATGTTATCCTACCGTCTGCGTCTAGGTTTTCCCAATGGTCCTTTACCATTAGATCAATACTTTGAAGTGACCTGGTGGTCTGAGGTAAGGTGTCAGACTTCTGTGCTTGGGGCCCGGGGTTCAATCCTCGGTCCCGGCACAGATTTATCTGATTACCAAACCCTTCCTTCACCTCTGACAAGACATGTATTAATCACAACTTGTGAATGTGGAGAATGCCAGGCCTCCACCGTGGTTCTGATTCCACGTTAAACTGTAGGTCCTCCATTTCATCTCACAATCACCCTACGATTACACATTAGCGTAAGTGCGTATAACCCGAATGGGTAGTAAGACGCGGTGCTAATAATAATAATAATAATAATAATAATAACAACTTGAACACGGTTCTAGATTCTTCCATTCGCGCTGCATGTCCTGCCACCGTAACCTGCGAGATTTGACTATCCTATGGTGATGAGCGCAGCTATATAACTCGTCATTAGGTAAACCTCTTTATTCTCCATTGTCTTCATAACATTTGGATTAAATATATTCCTAAAGAATATTATTTTCTAACATCCTAAATGTATTCTTCTCATGTAAGTTAATAAACTTAAGTTTCACAACCATAAATACCAACCGGTGAAACTATTGTTTTGTATATTCTAATAATACAAGGTATTATTATGATAATATAATTGCACCATTTCTTATTTTAGGTGATGTGTATTGACTTTTCCCAGTATTCAAACCCGATTCCTGAACATAACGCTGATCCATAAGTATTTCCCTTTATTGTGTTAAGTTAATAAGAATGTTTAATTTTAAAATTTATCAAGTTTACTATTGTCCTTGTTTAGGTAAGGCTAGTATGGGATGTAAGCTTAACCTTAGCCCCATTTTACTCCACGGATAAAGCGTAACTTTAGTAAATAATACCACTTGAACCAGGCGTCGCGTTTTATCGAAGTTCGGTTTTATGTCGTTTCCATTATAATTCAGTAGAATTGAGCCTAGTGAATCTAATGTAACACATGTGAAAAACATATTACTATATTAAATTTAAATATAATTATTATAAACAGAAAAAAAATTCACTGAATCTAATTTTTCTGTTTTCAAATGAAGAATGTGATGTGATTTCTAGTTCGAGCGCAAGCTCCCAGTTAATTGAATGAATTCTTAAAAAGTGTTGTTTTTCTAATAAAATTATTATTTTGTTGCTACTAAATAAAAACTTTACAAGCAGAAGACCTACTAGCTTATATTATCATAAAAACTGGTGGGCTTAATTTCACAAACAAATAACACCGTGACGTAGGAAGGGCTAAACCCAGTTATTCTTCACATATAAGATAATGCCACCCGCGTTATCTTTGACCCTTTTCTTTCCTTCATCAGTGATACAGTCTCTTCCAGGACTAGATTTTATAAAGTTTGCCAATCTACAAGAGATGAATGGGCGATTGAAATTTTTTGTTTTAGAAACAATCAAATGCACGGATGTTCACATAAATACGCGATATGTCCTTTAATCGACGTTTCCATAAAACAATGAACCGTATTATGTTTTGTGAGCTAAAATCCGAGAACTAGTATCGAATCCTTATCTTCACACAACAACGGTAAGATCTGGGTTATATCTCTGGTGGGGATCATCTTTTTTTTTTTAACACAGTGAAAATCAAGTGTGCAAAACTATCCCCAGTTCATTCGTCTGTGATTTGAATCTCAACTTTTCTGTCAAAGGCAACCAAATTCAATTCTGATCTAATTCCTTGAACAGCTGTACCACCGGCGCTCACTCGCGCGCGCGCGCGCGCGTGTGTGTGTGAGTGAGAGAGAGGGGGTGGGGGTGGGGATGCTTAAATAACTTTGCCAAATGAACTGTCACTTTCAAAAATGTATATTTTCTCTTTTGTAAAAGTTGTAAGGCCACAAGTCCTTTTCATACAATCGATTCATTTCTAGAAAGTTAAACATAGATGCATAATATAATATGCTAGTTTTAAGATCAGGGAAGTGGTACTGAAAGATTTTTATAAAGATCCCAGGTGACGCGATCGAGGTAAACCATTGTTCTCTCCGAGAGCAGGTTTGAGACAATAGGTCCGGAGCACAGGTGACAAGTTTCCAGGAAGAGTCAGTCGTCTCTGCCCTGCCACGCCCCTTTCTGCAGGTCGGGTCACTGGTTTGAGCCCACCCGGTCGCACGAACTTCATAAACACTTGGGACCGCAGTTACAAGGAAACACCGGAAAGACAAGCGGACCTATTCTCAAACCAATCAATTCTCCCCACCCCCGTGTCTTACTACCCGCTCGAGTTACATGCATTAAATTAATACCAAGATTGCCACTATTATTTTAATACCTATCTCCCCGTTTTTTTAAGGCTTTTCAAAAGACATTTTCATTTTAGAGAATTTAGGGAGTACGGTATTATAAAGAAATAAAATTTAATTTTCCCCAAAATTTACATGTGCGATGTCATGCCACTGGTGTTTAGAACATAACAATTTGACCTTTACGGAAAATGTATGTAGTTATTAGGCAACCTTATATTTCTGGGTGAAAATATTGCCCGCAGGGTTTTTTGGGGGTAAGCCTTGATAAACACGTTCACCGAAAATTAATAACACAATAGTCTGCTTGAGTGTTACATAAATTCACAATCTATCAGGAATTTATATTGACCCATGATTATTATTATTAGCACCGCGTCTTACTACCCGTTCGGGTCATACGCACTTATACTAATGTGTAATGGTAGGGCAATTGTGAGATGAAATGGAGGACCTACAGTTTAACGAGGAATCCGAACCACAGTGGAGGCCTGGCATTCCAAACATTAACAAGTTGTGATTAATACAAGTCTTGTCAGAGGTGAAGGAAGGGGTTGGCAATCAGATAAATCTGTGCCAGGACCGAGGATTTAACCCCGGATCCTCAGCACAGAAGCCTGACACCTTACCCCTAGACCAGCAGGTCACCATTGGGGTGAAAGAAAACACGAGCTAAGGCCCCAGCACTGTTGCAGATTTTTTTATAACTGAACAAACAATAATAAATAAAATAGTGCTTCGGTAGATACGTTTAATTTTATTCTCTATCTTAAGTAGTACTCCGCTACGTCCACCCATAAGTGAGTCATATCGACCGAGCAGCCGCAGTCTATTGACGATGATAGTGCCAATTTCTGCTGAAATAGGGTGTAATATGATCAGCTCAACGAACCTTCCGGACCGTTAATCTTAGTTTTCTATACCAGAATCACTATTTTTTCATCCAAGTAGCGCTTCATTTCTCCTCACGAAGCTAAGTTAACCCCGTCTCAGACCCACTGATTCATAGAAAATATTAAAACGCCCGGGATCAAACCTGGGACCAATGGATCTGTATCCAGGAAATCTGGCCACTAGACTACAGAGGCGGTCAATTATAGTAATATCAACAATTATTGCATAGTTGTCGTGAGCATCCTAAAATTTTATGAACAATTTTCTCTTCATTTAAAATTTTCTCGTCGAGATTCCACTATACTCATAACAGATATTAAAAACTGTTGATATTATTATAAGTAGACAACCAAACCAAACATCTACTAAAGCAATAACTTATTTATTTTGTCCAAAAGTTTTTTAGAATATGTAAAAATACCTTAACTCAAGTTTATTTTCATTCTGACATTAAGCCTGTTTGATTAGACGCGATTATCCAAGGTTTTTATTTAAAACCTCCCAACAAGCTCATATCTATTGAGACGTGGTTTAACCACATATGTGCGCGCATCATCGCACAGCCAAACGAGGCAGACAAACAAAAATACTACTTTCTTCTCATCATTTGCCAACCAGTGTAGACCAGTCTTCATCTGCATACTTGCTAAATGGCATGTTTTCATTGTGAGTTCCTGACAGTTTTTTTAGGTGCGAAACACCACATATATATATCCTTTAATTTATTTCCCCTTCGTGAGTTTGAACAAGACTATAACGACATTGCCGAAAACATCCTCTCCAAAGAGGTGAATTTCGCATAGTAAACTATTTTTCATTTATTTTGTGTGTGAACATATTTTTATTAGTTATCAAGATTCTAAAGGATTAAAAGTGAATTATCTGAATAAATAACTGTATCAAACGCTTATCTAAAAGCTTAGCCAATATAGAACAAGTTGAATTTGTTAGGTGTGTGATAGTTATTTTCAAAACTAGTTCTTCCTCCGAGTGAGATATGGTTGATAGGATTTACAATAGTGATAAGCAGCAGATGATTATATAATATTAGTTACTATGCAGTACATAATGAGAATAAGGTAATCATATAGCAGTAGTTCAAGTTCAGAGTGTAATGAAAAGAAGGTCATCATATAGCAGTAGTTATCGTGCAGAGTGTAATGACAAGACGGTCATCATATAGCAGTAGTTATCGTGCAGAGTGTAATGACAAGACGGTCATCATACTCATATAGCAGTAGATATCATGCAGAGTGTAATGACAAGACGGGCATCATATAGCAGTAGTTATAATTTAAGAATGTCGTGAAGGCTGAAGGTAGCACGATGTAACGATGACCTGCTACCACTCTTCATGTGGGTCATTCATACCAGTCCTATCGGGGCCGCGGCTAGGAGCCCAAGACGAGGGATTGGGAGGAGCGATGGACTCTACAATATCTCAAGGACAAGGTTACCACATTACCCACCACAAGGCTATTAACAGTTTTATTCATTGGCGATAAGATGAGGGTAAAGGCTAGGTAATAGGGAATGTACACACAATTTGGACTGGGGGGTAGAGGACTTACCTTGAAGGATAACACTATGACCTCATCTTATAAGTTAGACCACAGTGGAACCAGGCAGGTTAACCTTTCCAGCTTTCATTCTAAACGAAGGGTGTCTTCTAAAAGGAGATGAGAAAATCATGAGGTAAATAAAAAATAGTGCGTACACTTTTGTACTTCGATATAATCGGTTACACTAATCATTCTGCCAACTATGCTGTTAGAGTCATTATTGAATATCATATAATTAGAGGATCATTACTATAGCTTAAGGAAACAAGATGAACATGAACGCCTACGTATCTGTATTATCATTACCGATTTTTAATAAATAAGATAATGTTTTAGAAGATACCATTAGATAATATGTGTTAGAAAACATCAACTTATATGATCATGTGTTAAAAATATAAACAAATAAAATAATGTGTCGGAAAAAATCCAGTTTAAATTAATTATTTTTTTATTGTTTATAATTCACATTTTATATTAAAAATAAGTGTCTAGCGTGTTGTTTGATAATATTAATAAGATTTTTAGTTATTGCACAGCTGTTAAAAGCACAATATTGCACGAAAAATATATTAAATACGAGAATTTTTAAAACACGATAACTTGAAATTCGATGTGTTAGTAGTTTATACAACTAACTTTGAGAAGTTTTTGAGGAAATAAAACATATACTACTATATAAATAAAGTAGATTCTTGGGTTTGTTGTAAAAAAAAATATTTGAGTGAACACATTTTATTTGAAAACATTACCTTTAGACCACAAATTTGAAAAGTATATAATTTATAAACCCGCACCAATGGGAGAGAGCTAAGGCATAAATATCGTCTAGTTTGTAGGTGACAAAGTGCAGGGTTTGAATCCCGGGTGAGTGCGCTAAGGTGTTTTTTTTTCTAAATGATTTCCGAATCTGCGTACATGCAAATCTTAATAAATTTATTTTAAAATTTCCTTCTTAATTCTTACCCCATTTCTATAATAAAATTCATAGGCTGCACTGCTAGTAAGACCGTGAAATTATTATGATTATTATTTTAGAACCATGTCTTACTACCCTTTTGTGTTGTGCGCCTATGTAACTATAATGTGTTAGGTACAAGGATGTTTACCCGCACTTACGTGGAGGAAGAGTGGAAATCAATTTAGGAAAAACCACCCTCAGTACCACCCAACCAAGATTCAAACCTCGATATCCTCGCCATCGACAGGCCAGTCTATTACGAAAGTGACGTATTAAACTATGCGGCGACCGAATAAGGTTGTTATTACTATGCAAAGAACACTTTTCATTGTGTATGTTATAGTTTAAAAACGTTTCATAAGGTCAGTTTATAAAAATCTGAACAGGTATTAAGACGCAGTGCTCAAAAAACAAAAAACAAAAATTATATTTTAAAAAATTCGTAAAGAATTTTTTTAACTTCAATAAGATGATCAAGATTTACAAAGAAGTTTTTGAATGAATAGATTAATTGAAAGGTGGCTAGACTGGAGCGTGCGAGCGAGCGACTGAGCGCGTGAAAGATAGAACTGAGAACTGAGAAAACCACAACAATAAATCACTTGTCGAAAACCACCCTCAGTTCACTGAGCCAAGATTCGAACCTTTGCCTCCTTGTCAACAACTATCGAGAGTTATTTGCTAATCGCACGCTTGTCAGTCTGGCCGAACCCTAAGGGCCAGTTTCATAGACAAGTGTGGTGCTACACTAACTGCAGGAAGACACCTAGACCTAAACTAGAATGTGAAGGAGCAGTTTTGTATACGAAACTGACCCATTCTATTTTGGTCTAGGTAGGTGTCGTTCTGCATTTAGTGTAGCAGCGCACTTGAGATGTACTCAATCTGACTATGAAACTGACCCTGTCTACCCAACACGTTGGGTCGAAGTCTTTCTTTTGGCCGTCAAGCGTGCAAGAATCTCAACAATCCACTATTAACATGACCAAAACATCGACACTGAATAATTAAGTAGACCAAGGTCCCGTACATGTCTTGAACTTCCATAAGATACACACAGCTGGCGAGGAGACTGTAGAGGGTAATTCGTCAACGGTGGAACGCCGAAAAACGCTTAAGAAGCCACACAGCCATCTGATTACCAAACAAACATCAAATCAACTAAGTATGGGTGGCTAAGAGGCAAACTAGTTTTGAATGGATACCAGGCTGGCCCTTGATATTTGCACCCTCTTACTTACTCTGTGGCATTAGGGACATCATTGCCGCACCTACAAAAGTACGCCACCCCTCCAAATCTTGAGCTAGCTATATCCAACACACATGATTACACCCTATCTCTTTCAGGTCCATTCTAATACTATCCTCCTATCTGTGCCTAGGTCTTCCCAATGGGTTTGCCAGTCAATACCCGGAACAAGGTTCTAGAATCTCCCATTCGTGTTGCATGTCCTGCCCACCGTAATCTACAAAACTTGACTATCATAACGATGTCTTGGGATGAGTACAGGGTATGCAACTCATAATTAGGTAATTTCCCCCACTCCCCAGTAGTATAATTACTTTTTGAGCCAAATATCTTCCTGAGCACCTTTTTTTCAAACATCCTAAATTTGTTTTCGTCGTGTAAGGCAAGAGACCACGTTTCGCACACATCGAGAACAACTGGTAAAATGATTGTGTTGTATATTCTGAGTTTTACATTCCGTGACAGCACGCGAGATTTCAACAACTTAACGCCCGAGTAGTAGCATGCATTTCCAGACTGTATTCTTTTCCTGATTTCCTAAATATTTAAACTCATTAACCCTGTCAAATGATATGTTGTTCGTAAGTATCACTAAATTATCGTCTCCAATCTGTGTTCTCCGCGTGACCATGTACTTAGTTTTTTTTCAGCGTTCACTTCTAAACCTATTTCCTTAATAACCTCTAGTAAAATTTATGTATTTCTTGCAACAGCTTTTTTTTATTATTGCCCAACAAAGCTAAATCATCTTCGTACCCCAATAGCTACATTGTACCGTTTAATGTCAACCCTTCTCTACTCGCTTGCATTACCCTAATAGCATACTCTAAGGCGAGATTTAAAAAAGTATTGAGGAAAGTGCATCTCCTTGTTTCAACCTACTATGATAGTTGCACTGCTTGATTAATTAAGGTGAATCGTTGAGGAGGGGTAAAGGTTCGCGAGAGAAATGTTTAACTTTCCCGCACCCAAGTTCAAGCTCCTCATCTATACAGTTATATCATGCGCACATACAGTATCGTCTGTTCATATCGTTGAAACTAAGTTGTTCATGAAACATCCAAAGCAACTGTTGATAAAATTAAACTTTTGTTACAGCACTCTGAGGCACCGTATAGCCTTCCAAATATTTAAGCTGGCCTAAGGATTGTATATATATATATATATA
>CABFVX010000649.1:24952-112719 GCA_902151425.1 Timema shepardi
TATATATATATATATATATATAGGGAAGATGTGGACGTCAGCCAATTTATTATTAGAACAAAGAACTGCTTTTTATGCGTAGCTTATATTGGAAGATTGGTTTACTCGACGATAAATACGGCCCTTGGCATCACAGCACTCTTAAGGCACGTCAAGAGCTTAAAAATACCTAAGCAGACTTAGTGTCACAGCACTCTAAGGCATGGCAATAACTTATAAATGACCAAAGAGACTTAGTGTCACAGCACTCTAAGGAAAGTTACAAGCTTCTATACGTCCAAGCAAACTTAGTGTCACAGCACTCTAAGGCATGGCAATAACTTATAAATGACCAAAGTGACTTAGTGTCACAGCACTCTAAGGCATGTTAAGAACTTATAAATGGACAAAGAGACTTAATGTCACAGCACTCTAAGGCATGGCAATAACTTACTTATAAATGACCAAAGATACTTAGTTTAGCAGAGCTTCAAGGCATGTCAAGAGAAATGCCCAAGCAGAATAAAAGTGTTGAAGCGCTATAGGTTCAATAGTTCCACTGCAGATACACACTGTAAGTTCTGCAAAGATGCAGTAACTGAATGCACCCAACTCATTTAGTATTATTATTATTATTAGCACCACGTCTTACTACCCGTTCGGGTTATACTCACTTACGCTAATGTGTAAAATAGTAGGGTGATTGTGAGATGAAATGGAGGACCTACAGTTTAACGTGGAATACGAACCACGGTGGAGACCTGGCGTTCCCCACATTCACAAGATGTCTGGTCAGAGGTGAAGGAAGGGTTTGGTAATCAGATAAATCTTTGCCGGGACCGAGGAAACTCATTTAGTAAAATCAGTCAATAGCCCTCAAGAATAAAGTTAAATAGCACTCGAAACGTTAATAATTCAATTCCTTTCCTCTTGTACAGACTTGAAACTTAGCTCAGTCGGTATTTGGGAATCATGGTTAAAAAGTATAAAGTATTTAAACAATTTTTTTTAAGTCTAAGTTGAAAATATGTAACTAAATTCATTATTATTTTATCAGCATTGAAAATATCTGCCTGAAGAATCAAATCATGCAATTTGAAACATGAATATTTTAAAGTATTTTAGTAGTTTTTGCAACTATCAGATATAACTGGTTCATGATAGCGTTGACGTTTTCTGAAATTTTATATTTTCTAAAAACACAAAGTACACAGCTTCATAAATACGTGAATTGATAGAAAAGGTTAATATTATCGTAATAGATTGTACTTACCTCCCTATGGCAATCGCACTGTAGCTTGTCTGCCTAATGATCAAAAGGTGCCGGGTTCAATTCATGGTATGGATCAAACTGTTTGATAGTAAAATTTAAGTAGTTCTCTTTCATTAAATGGTAAAAAAAAATTGCGTGTGGTCTGGGTGTTTTAGGTGTTAAAGTTTATAGCCAGTCTCCCCTCACGTATAGCGCGTCACTTGGGTAGGTATTACAGCCCAAACTAAGCGTCGCATCTTGATGAAGTTTTCTGTATTTTACTTTCGATTTTAGAAAACAGTATAGTTGCGATTAGTGAAATAATTTAACCAGATTTTAACAAAATACAACTTTAAAAAAATTAAATGACAAACTAAACTATTAAACTGATCCCAATTTAACTTTAATCAAAAATGAAGAATGCAGAAAATCACCCCTTTTTAAACGTGTATGGTCCGAGCGGCAATCTTGTATCTAGTATCCTGGTTGATTGGCCGTAATATTCACTCGATAAAAGTGGCTATGAACCGAGCACTGGTGCTGATAAGCAACATGTGTGTGGTGTGACATGAATATAGTGTACTGTTGGTGGGACGGGAACCCAGATCCTCGTATTTTTGCCACGTGGGTCCAAAGTGACCGCGGCCAAGGTCAAACATCAGGATAAAGTCTGCCTGTCCGTCTAACAATACGTGATGCGAGGTTTACAGGCTCTTTAGGGTGAGGGGTGAACGGGGATATCATCCTTGTCATAGTAAACACCGCCTCCCGAAGTTCGTCTTGGTAAGGTGTGTGGCGTGTTGCCAACATAATAATAAACACAAAAACAAATATAGTTTTGAATGAGGGTAGAGTTGAGGGATATACCTACTACCTAAATGGGTAGTAAGACGCGGTACTTATATATATATATATATATATATATATGTGTGTGTGTGTGTGTGTGTGTGTACCACGTCTTACTACCCATTTAGGTTGTACGCCTATGTACTAAAATTTTGGGTGACCTGGCGGTCTAGGGGTAAGGTGTTGGACTTGTGTGCTGGAGTCCGGGGCTCAATCCTCGGTCCCGGCACAGATTTATCTGATTGCCAAACCCTTCCTTCACCTCTGGCAAGAGGTGTATTAATCACAACTTGTGAATGGGAGGAATACCAGGCCTCCACCGTGGTTCGGATCCCACGTTAAATAGTAGATGCTCCATTCCATCTACCAATCACCCTATCATTTCACATTAGCGTAAGTGCGTACAACCCAAACTGGTAGTAAGATGCGTTGATAATAATAATAATAATAATAATAATGATAATAATACAATTTTACGCTAGTGGCTTAAGAACGAAGAAGGTTAACGTTAGAGAAAGTGTAACCGCATTTGCGTGGAGAGATAATGGAAAACCATTTAGGGAAAACCACCCTCAGTACATCCGACCAGGATCAAACTCCTATCTCCCCATCATCGGCAGTCTAGTCTATTTAGAGAGTGACTCTTTAAACCATGCGGCCACCGAAGCGGGTGAGAGAGATATTATTTTTCCATATCATATGTTGGTGTTATTTTTAACACGTCTCAATAGTACCTGTTTGGGTAGTATACATACATTTACTACGCTAATGGAAAAGGGGGGAAGGTAGAATTTCATAGGATATGTACCATAATTTGCGTGTAGGCGGAATGGGAAGCAATTTTTGAAAACTATTCTCAGTACACTAGCCCGGAATTCAAACCCCGATTTCCCTGACACCAACAATCCAGTCTATCACTAGACTGACGCATTAGTCCATGGGATCACCGATACGAGACCATATGTATGTCCCAGTTGGAACACAAATCCCGTTAAAACCCAATCTCACTAGGTAGAATAAATTCCAGCAAAGCCATTTCGTCAGTAAGCATTCAGTTTTAACCACTAATTTATATAACTAAATGCAGTCGACAATACAAGTTACACTAAAAATTCCGTAGTCAATATAACCCGCCTCGGTGGCGTAGCTGGCTAACGCGCTTGTCGTGTTGAGCTCGACTGCTGAGGACGGGGAGATCGAGGTTCGAATCTCGGTCGGGTGAACTGAGGATGGTTTTTCCTAAATGGTTTTCCACTCTCCCTCCACGCAAATGCGGGTTCACTTCCTCTAATTCGACCTTCCCAATTCCTAATCCATTAGAGTAATTACTACTTAAAGCGTATAAACCGAACGGGTCGTAAGACGCGGTGCTAATATTAATATTATATTAGTCAATATACGTACTGACCAGTCAAAAACAGTATTGAGTGAAGTCTCTAAACGTTAAAACCAGATGTTAGTTCAAACTAGTTGTCTCTAGCGAAAAGTATTAAAACTGATTTGCCAAATGCCGCTTATTATTATTATTATTATTTATCACCTCGTCTTGCTACCCGTTCGGGTTATACGCCTATGTACTAATTACAATAATGAGTTAGGGATTAGGAAGGCTTGATTTAGTGGAAATGCACCCGCATTTGAGTCGAAGGAGAGGGAAAACCACCCTCAGCGCACCCGACCAGGAACGAACTCCGATCTCCCTGTCTTCATCAATCTAGCCCAACACGATATTAGCGCGTTAGACCACGCGGCCACCGAAGAGGATGCTTATTATTTAAATTATCAATTACACTTATTTTCAATGATTGCAGCATGCCATTTCAAGTTGAATGGATTTTTTCGGTTTCCTCTATTAACATCGCTCACAAAAGTCGAAAGTCTCCTTTGATAGGTCCACATCTAGTACAGGTATTATGAAATTACCTCCGATATCAACAGGAGGGTGTCTTGCAACAAAAATAGATTTCATTTTCTTAGCCTGTTTGGAAGATTATCAGGGACTTACTTTCTATCTGAAGAAATATTTGAGTGAGTGCCAGCCAGCGTTTACTCTTCCTATCCTTCATTGTTGATCTCATTTTCCTCTTCCTATCCTTGATCA
The DNA here is from genome assembly GCA_902151425.1 of Timema shepardi. NCBI lineage: Eukaryota > Metazoa > Arthropoda > Insecta > Phasmatodea > Timematidae > Timema > Timema shepardi. The sequence goes on from CABFVX010000649.1 coordinate 29,131, forward strand.
TTGATCTCATTTCCCTCTTCCTATCCTTCACCATTGGTCTCATTTCCCTCTCCCTATCCTTGATCATTGATCTCATTTCCTTCTTCCTATCCTTCATCATTGGTCTCATTTCCCTCTCCCTATCCTTCATCATTGGTTTCATTTCCCTCTTCCTATCCTTCATCATTGGTTTCATTTCTCTCTTTCTTTACATTCATCTGATCGATGACTTCTCGAAGCCCATCCTCGAAGTTTTCATAAATTCGAGTGGCAGCGTATATTTATTGAGTCCAAATCTGGGATCAATACTAGGCATCAATTTGTATGGCAATTGTTTGATACCTGAATGGAGGATTATTTTTCATGAAATGCACAAAGTGGAGGCCATATGACCAAATTGTGGAGTGGTTATCTTTAATCTAGGAAGCCAGCATGTTTTCGATCCCCTGGTTGACTCGTTTTGAGCCCTAGCTGTGAGTATGCCTTGGTTTAAAATGTGCCATCTTTAACTCTGGCCTTAATGGAGCTATCTCACATATGACCGAGTTGAATCTTGAATTTTCTCTTTTCATTCTCAATGTCCTAAGGCAATATGAGCCGCTTCAATAACTTTGTAGATTTAGTGGACTTGTAAGTAAATAGTACTTAGTAATTTCACCACCTTGTACCAACTTTTTCCCTTCATTAATTTCTATATTATCAAATTTTTCAATCGATGCTATCGTAAAGTTGTCTTCTTTACAGCATATTTTGCTTCTTCAATCTCTGCCAAAAATTATTGTAAGCATCTTTTGTTATTACATTGTAGTGACTATTTATTATTTATCCAAAGATTATGTAATAGCTCCATGAAATAGTTTTTACACCCTCTACCCAATCCTCTTCAGAATGATTTTCAGCACCCATGCAACAGAAATAATGAAAAGTAGACACTGCTAGTAATAAACACTGTCAAAAATAAGACTACCTAGTCACGCACACTTATCAACCACAAACAATAAACTAAGACAGTTAAAAAAAAACTCAACTGAGGGAGCATGTAACGCCTTCCCAGTATGAGTCGAACCAGCCAAAATTCTTTTAACCGATTGATCTCAGAATAACTAGTTTTGCCTAGTCAAAACAGTAAACACATTAACTAAACATAATATTTGTTTACGTTTTAACTAGATTTCAATGATAATGTACTGTTAATTATAAGAGTTAACTAATTACAACGGGTATTAACGAAATGGCTTTGCTATAACTATATTTACCTAGTGATATCTGGTTTTAACTATTTTGGGCTCTAACTGTAACATGTACATTAACTGAACCAAGGACAGTATGATTGAAACAATATATCTAAATCTGTCTACTTGACTGGAAGGACGACCCTATCTATGTATCAAATTCCCAGTGGCCGTGAGTTACGGTTAATGAAGTCGACCACAGCTCTAGGGGAGCCTGGTTGGATTCCAGGTGATACGGTTTGCCTTAAATGGTTATGTACTCATGACTGGGTTTGATCCAACTAGCAGACACTGTATTACTCGAGCAGCCTCAGCCGAGTGTGTTAGGCTCCACACTCTGATATTGTTGTGTATAATAAATAAACATTCTCTTAACTAGGCCTATAATAACAAACACGAGTTTGGTAACTGTTCCGCTTTAGATTTGTGACGTCACCGGGGCGTCTCACGCAACCATCTTTGTTAGTTCCGGTCTTAATCTCGAGTGGCGAGCATCTGCTCTTTGTTCTTTAATAGTTTATTATTCTTTCATAAATAAAACTAACAGGTTATGGGTTCAGGACGCTGTATTAACGTTTTGGAAGAAGATAAACATTGACTATTTGTTTTGTTAACGTGATAGGGCAGTGTAAATGCGGTAATATAAATATCGTTAGTGCCGCCTGAAATCACATCCATTAATTCAAGATGGCCGGCTTCTTGACACATATAGAAAAGCTGGGAAAGGAAAACTATGATACATGGAGACAACAAATGGAAGCAATTTTAATTAAGAACGACCACTGGGAATACGTCGATGGAACTAATCCTAGGCCTAAAGCGGCTGTAGGTGCTGACGTGGAATCAATTGCTGATACCGCTAGACACGCGGCCACGTGGGACAAAGCTGACCGTAAAGCTAAAGCTGATATTATTTTAGCTGTGAGTCCTACAGAACTTTGTCACATAAGACATTGTGAAACATCGCAAGACGTTTGGCAAAAACTAGAACTAGTTTACCAGTCTAGAGGGCCTGCAAGAAAAGCTACACTTTTGAAAAAACTCTTGTTCACAAAAATGCAAGAAGGAGAAAACATGGCGGATCATCTCACGAATTTTCTCAACACAGTTGACAAACTCAATGAAATGGATATTCGCATTTCTGAAGAATTATTAACCATCGTGTTATTATACAGTGTGCCAGATAGCTACGATAATTTTCGTTGTGCAATCGAAGCTAGAGATGAACTACCGGACACAGAGTCTTTGAAAGTAAAACTTCTAGAAGAATTCAGTGCAAGACAGGACAAGAAAGCAGACTTAAATGGTGCGGGCGCTTTCTATGTAAAATCTTCCATAGGGCGAAGTCTAAATAAAAACAAACCTCCGGATAAAAACTGTGTAGGCCTACCTACAAATCAAAATAATAAAGTTTTTCAGATCCAAGGTCAAAGTGGTGTGCAAAATCAAAATAGGAATTTTAAAGCATCAAAACGGTTATATAAGTGTAACTATTGTAAAAAATTGGGACACAAGGCAGCCGATTGCTGGACAAAAATGGCGAATGAAAAGCAAGTTTCGATGGCATCAGAGCAAACCCATGCAGCTGCAGAAGAGATCGTGACATTGACATCATCTTCAGTGAGCACTCTCTGTGCGAAGTTAACGAGAAGAGATGACGTGTGGTGTGTTGACAGTGGAGCAACAACACACATGTGCCGCGACAAGAATAGTTTTTTGGAACTCACGCCAACCATAAGTCAGAAGGTTAGGTTAGCGGATGACAGAACAACTGACATTGAAGGCATTGGAACTGCAGTAATGAATGTTTCAAATAAAAAAGGCCAATTTGTAAAAGTGAGGTTAGAAAACACTCTTTTTGTACCCACACTTAAGACAAATTTATTTTCAATTTCAAAAACTGTTGAAAAAGGGCGAAGCGTGTGTTTTAATGCAAATGATGCTAAAATTGTCGAAAATGGTGAAGTGTTGTTAACTGCTCGTAAACGTGGAAATTTGTATTTTATCGAACCTTACATGCAAAGTGAGAGTTCGACACATGTAGCTAACGTGAGTAAGGCAGGCAATCTTAGTGAACTTGAAAAGTGGCACAGAAGATATGGACATTTAAATGCGTATGACTTGCAGAAACTCGTTCAGAAAGACATGGTTAGCGGTATGAATTTTAAGAAATCAGAAACATTTTCAACATGTGAAACCTGTATCTTAGGAAAGCAAGTTGCTACGCCTTTTCCAAAAAGGTCTGAGTCGAAGAGTGAAAAATTACTTGAATTAGTGCACTCAGATGTTTGTGGCCCAATGAGAGTGAAATCTCATGGTGGTGCTTCTTATTTTGCAACGTTTATCGATGATAAATCTAACTGGGTAGAAGTTCATTTTCTAAAACATAAAAGTGACGTGAAAAAGGCTTTTGAAACATTCAAAGCATTAGCGGAAAACCGTCACGAAAGGAAAATCAAAACTTTGCGGACAGACAATGGCCTGGAGTACTGCGGAAAAGAGTTCACAGAAGAAATGCGCATCGCAGGGATAAGAAGAGAACATACCGTAGCAGAAACTCCAGAACAGAACGGCAAAGCTGAACGCATGAATCTCACGCTGGTGGGGATGGCAAGATGTATGCTGTTGGAGTCTGGCTTACCAACAAGTTTTTGGGCCGAAGCGATTGCCACAGCTGCTTACATCAGAAACAGATGTCCATCAAAACAGCTGGAAGAACAAACCCCTTATGAAATTTGGTTCGGGCTAAAACCAAAAATAGGACATTTCAAGACGTTTGGTTGCAAGGCATATATGCTGAATAAGGCCCCAAATAAAGGAAAGTTTGACCCAAGATCCAAGGCAGGTATTTTTGTGGGTTACTCTACTGAATCGAAAGCGTATCGAATTTGGGACCCAGAAAAACAAAAAATATTGAGAAGCCGAGATGTAAAATTTTTGGAAAATTTTGAAACTGTCAAAGTTTCGGATGAACAAAAGGAGTGTGCGAACTTTGAACCTTCTTACTTATATGTTGATAACAGTGTGAAAGACCCTATTTCTAATGCTGATGGACATGTAGATAAAGTTCAAGAAAGTGATCCCATTGATCCTGATAGGCCTATTGAAGTCAATGAGAATTACCTCAAATCAGAAAATTTAAGCAAAGACTGCACAGTGATTGAGAATAAGAGGGGGCCTGGTCGACCTAAATTGATTAAAACAGGAAAGCCGGGACGACCAGCAAAACATTTTAATCTGGTTACGCCAAAACCTGAAAGTGCGAGCTTGATGTATGAAGAGGCAGTAAATCCATCTGTACAAGAAGCCTTAGAAGGACCTTATGCAGCTGAGTGGCAGAAATCGATGGAAGCTGAGTTCAACGCTCTGACACACAGCAAGGCCTGGACATTGAAACCACGCCCAAAAGATAAAGCTGTCATTGGTTGTCGGTGGGTACTCAGAACAAAGTATGGGCCAGACGGTAACGTCGAACGCCGGAAAGCTCGGTTGGTAGCGAAGGGCTATAACCAACGCCCAGGGATTGATTTCCATGAAACATTTTCACCTGTTGCAAGACTTAGCTCAATAAGACTAGTTGCTGCCCTAGCAGCTGAGTTAGGCCTTACTTTGTATCAGCTTGATGTTGTAATGGCCTACATAAATGGAGATCTTGACGAACAGATCTATATGGAACAGGCGGACGGTTTCATTACCCCTGGAATGGAGCGTCTGGTTTGTTCACTCGAAAAGTCCATATATGGCCTAAAGCAGTCGGGCCGACAGTGGTTCAAAAAGTTGCACGAGAGACTAGAAATTTTTGGACTCAAACAATTAGATTGTGACAAGTGTGTGTACCACATGAATGATGGTTGTGTGACTCTTATCGTGGTTGTTTATGTAGATGATTTGATCATAGCTACAAACAGTAAAGAAGCCTACACAAGATTGAGAGACGATTTGTCTCAAAACTTCCAAATGAAAGACTTAGGAAAGCTGCACTACTGTCTTGGAATTGAATTCAAACAAGATGAAAATTCAAAGTTGGTCACTATGTCACAGAAATCGTACATAGAAGATGTTCTCAAAAAGTTCGGAATGCAAGACTGCAAACCGGTAAATACCCCATTAGATGGAAACAGCAAATTATCCAAAGCCATGGAGCCATCTACGGAGGAGGAGGCAGAGGAAATGAGCGAAGTTCCGTACCAGCAACTCATCGGTTCTCTGATGTACCTCGCAGTATCTACACGACCAGACATTGCGTATGCGGTGAGCTCTTTGAGCCAGTACAACCTAAACCCCGGAAAAGGACACTGGGTTGCGGCGAAGCGCGTCTTACGATACTTGAAAGGTACGAGCAACCATGGACTAGTCTACAAGAGATCTGGCGCTGAACTGATTGGATACGTGGATGCAGATTGGGGAGGAGCCCTTGATGACAGAAGATCATACACAGGCTACGCCTTTCAAGTGGCAGGCTCTGCCGTGACATGGGAGGCGAGAAAACAATCCACCGTGGCTCTTTCAAGCACTGAAGCAGAGTACATGGCTCTTACGGATGCAGCAAAAGAGACAGTTTACTTACGAAACCTGTTAAAAGAAATCGGGTTCTTGAGTGTTAATGCAATACCAACTCTTGTTTATTGTGACAATCAAGGAGCAGAAAAGCTCATGCATAATCCTGTGTACCACTCTCGTACCAAACACATTGACATTCGGCATCACTATGTGCGTGAAGTTTTTGAACGAGGCGAAATCAATGTGAAATACATTCCAACAAACAAGATGGTAGCTGATGTGCTCACGAAAGGACTGTTCGGACCAAGCCATCATCAGTGCATACAAGGACTTGGCGTGATAGACATTAATAAAGTTAACACGTGTTTGAGAGGGGGTGTTGTGTATAATAAATAAACATTCTCTTAACTAGGCCTATAATAACAAACACGAGTTTGGTAACTGTTCCGCTTTAGATTTGTGACGTCACCGGGGCGTCTCACGCAACCATCTTTGTTAGTTCCGGTCTTAATCTCGAGTGGCGAGCATCTGCTCTTTGTTCTTTAATAGTTTATTATTCTTTCATAAATAAAACTAACAGATATATATTATATTATATTAAAGACTGGAACAAATCTTAGTTTTGGTCTAAATGCTGCATTGTTCCCGTTGTGAGAAAAAAACATGAGCTAAAAGTTATTATGAGATCATTAAATGTGGTTTCAAAAGCCAACAGGTCCACTTGTGTAAGTGCCTGAAAAATCATACGGTTATGTTATAGTTTCTTTCCCTAAAGTTGTATGTATGGAGTGTTTGAAGCTATGTTCAAGGTTAAATAAGTTTGTAAGTCGTGTGCTGGCGTGAGTTATACTGACGCCTTTATCCGCGTGCCTATCGATGCGGGTGACACAACAATTAATTTCCTGATAGACTTTATTTTCAATATTTATGTATAGAGAAATGTCATTTGTCGAATAATTATTAGAGCAGGGCGTTGACTGTTGTTGTTTTTTTTCCTTCAAACGAGCTGGAGACTGTGTGTAAAAACGAACCATCTGGTGTGAAACTAACCGGTTTTAAATAGAATTGATAAATCAAGCGTGTGCAACACATCTCCGTTTTGCTCATTAATAAAGCGATCCGGGTTTAAATTCAGGGAACCAAAAGCGAATTCAAGTAGATCGTGAGTGGAAAGTTTAACGTATCGGGTAAAATAGGAGGTTCAATTTCAGTCTCTCAACTTGAACGCGCCATTTTACGGCAGAGAGGGAGCTATGCGGAAGAATACTACAACTTGGCAATAATTATAGCAATAAATCTTTATGTGAAAAAAAAAGCATAATATATACATCTACACGTAATAAAAAACCAGGTAATAATGAGGATAATTAAAGAACAATATATAAATCCTGTAAATTAATGAGATGCTTTTATCAAGAATCTGGTTTCGTAACAGAAGTAACTTTCCATAGTGACACGTTTATTCGTATCAATACGTCTTAATTGAACTCTTTTAAAAATAGTTTAACTTTAATTTACATAATTGCATTGGTGATATTTTTAAAGGAAACTCCTTTTAAATGTATTTTAAAATAATGCCGTAAAGAAAGGCTTATGTTTGTAAGAACTTAATATTCTGCAATTAAATACGAAGTAATTAAATATGATAATAAAGCTTTTAAAGTAATTTCTAGAAAAATAAATTAGACAAATTAAGATGTATTTTAGTTGCCAATGGATCAAATATGTCAACTAAACCTAAAGCGTTTTTAGTTAGTTAACGTTTAATTTGAAAACACACGGTTATATCCAGGTAAGTGAGCTACAAACTAATCTAATATATACTGAGATTTTGGTTGGAACGATAGTTTAGGAAATTCAAACATATTTATTTGCGGCCAAAATTGACAACATTTTACTGTATACATGTTATTTTCTAGATATTGATAATATATATCAAAAGTGACGGCTGCAGATAATATGACACGACGCATCAATGTATTAAAATTTATTGTTTTAATAACTTTAACTTCCATATACTGTTCTTCCTACCAAAATCAGGGTAGGGTATAGCTAGTATTATCACGGCGAGAAATTCACAACAAACACTTAACACCAATAAATTAATTTCTAGGCATTTAGAAAATCCTACAGCATATATGTGTTGATAATCATGCGTAGTATTTCAAATATGGGGTTTAATGGCTGGGAGTATGTTTAGGTCGCGCAAAATTAAAAATTTTACTGCACAATTTTAACAGGTGTATAGCTTAAATAGTGATTCATTGATTTCAAATAATTACAGTTCACCAGTTATAATAAGTTAAGCTTGCTATTTTATGCTTGTTGCGTATGTACCATTGTTAAGGAAAGTATCTAATACTGTGTATGGGGCTTAAATATAGTATAATCAGACATGCATATGAGGTGTTCACAACGAAATTAGTATAATATGTTATATAAATATATTTCTTAATGAATAAGCCGTTTAAAAGTGGTAAAATTACATCATTTTTAATTATAATTAGATACTGTTCTGTTTATACCTCAATAATTTGATTTTATATCATTTTGTATTACACAATGTGTTATTTAGAGTTACTATTTTAAACGTAGCTTTCTTTACTCATTAAATGTGTTAATGTGACCAATATTAATCCTTTCAATATATTATTGTTTTGACTGTACCGATTGTAGAGACAACACCGACTTGTAGAACATAATATGCCCGGCCGAGGCAGAGGGTCAGATATTCCCAACTAGAGACACACCCAGTTTAAGCGCATGCTGGTTTTCTTACCTGGTCGGCGATGCTGGAATGGGCTGAGACATTGCTACTTACTATCTTTTCCAAGGTAGCACCTAGATTAAATTCCCTGCCAAGATGTTATAGACTCTAAAACTCCTAGTGAATCTCATTATCGAATAATTTTAAGTGCGTTGATCTAGGTTAAGTCATATGCGCATATATCCTTGTGTTTAGAAAATGCAAGTACTTTATTATAATTACAGCTACTTAGATTAATCATGCTTGTTGGCCATGTGCTCAAAACTTCCCGACAAGAAATATCCTACAATTAAGGTGACGTTAGTTTGTAAGTGGTTAGTTATTCGATAAATAATAAATAAACAAAATGTATCGAGTACCTAATACAGCCAGCCCATGACGCCCACTGGGAATCGGACAGCGAGACAAGTTGACACATCATAAATTTGAAGAGTCGAGGCTTATTATTATTATAAGTAGGTGACCTTCACATTACTTGTTGTTTTGTTGTGCATTAAATCAATAGCGAATTTTAACAAACCTCAGTTCTTGACTTTAATAGGAGTTTTAAACCACATATTTGATTTCACGGATGGCTCATCCTTAATATATATCCGAAATGTCGAAAGTTATCGGTAGATTGATAGTTGGTTGGGCCATCAAGATAACATCTGTTAATACGTCAAGTTTGGATTACTCGATTATTAAGAGGTTTCAGATACAAATAAAATAAATTCGCCACAAATATTAAGTCATTGATTTCCTAAAATATGTAAATAACATTTTTAGTCGTTAGTTCTAATTTAATCAAGAAAACAAGGCAAATAAACATGTATAGTATTTAACCTAAGGGAAATTAATAAGAAAGGTAAATTTTAAATTACACCACCAGTTGTAGAGCGTATGGAAAATTACACCGTAAAAACAAAATAAAAGGTTTTTTTCCGCCATCGCATCTTACTGCCCGTTCGAGCTATACTCATATATATTAATTACCTTAATGTGTTAGGGATGAGGAAGGTTGAATTTTAGAGGAAATTTACCCGCATTTGCGTGGAGGGAGAGTGGAAAACAATTTAGGTGGAAAACTTAGTATACCCGACCAGGATAAGAACCACGATTTCCCAATCATCAGCAGTCTAGTCCATTGCAAAAGTGACGCCTTAGACCATGTGACTACCGAAGCGGGTAGATACAGTTAATTCAATGACGTAACGAAGTGTGGACAGCCGGACGTTCTATCCGCTCTCCTGGTAAGCATACAGTACTACATAATAGAAGTGAATACTTGATTTTCCATGGGTAAAAGTTTCACTAAATATGTATACATACCAACTATTTCAACGAGTGCAGTACAATATTTTAAATTAGTTTTAGATGTGTGGAATGCCAGGCCTCCTCCATGGTTCGGATCCCACGTTAAACCGTAGGTCCTCCATTTCATCTCACAATCACCCTACCATTACACATTAGCGTAAGTGCGTATAACCCGAACGGGTAGTAAGACTTGGTGCTAATAATAATAATAATAATAATAATAATAATAATAATAATAATAATAAATAAAATAATAATAATAATTCATTGCATATTCTTAGATGTAATATTTAAATTTAGATTTTTTTAATATATATTCTGTTTTTGTTGGAAATTTGAGAGTTTTACTAGATAAAAACACTTTAAAAAAAGGGATATTCTATAAGTAAAGTGAATAATGTTCAAATGTCTGGACAATAATTTATAAGCGGTAGTTTCCAGACATTTAAATTAACCTAGAACAAAGAAAATATGACCTTGTTGTATCCACACGATGTTTCTGAGACACCCTGTGCTCCAGAGAAACAGCGCCAGGCACCCGACCCTACGGGAGATCAATCGTTTCCAATCTCATGTGTCCAAAACGATTGTTCTCTATCGAACACAGGCCGGTCCCCTGCTGTCCCGCGCTGCCAACCAATAAACCCGCCAACCCTGCAGAGGGACTGAAAACCCGGCATGGTTTATTTAGGCGCAGGCCTTTCATTTTTAAAAGATCAGGATACGCAAGAATTTTTGATGTTGGGATCAGTCCTGCAACAACCACTGGATGAAAAAAATCGACTAATCTTGCGATTGAACGTTTCAAAACTAATATAATCAGCTATTGGATCATTTCTCAAACGTTGATCATTCAAAAACGACAAAGTTGGTAACATTATGTGTAAGGGTCGGAACGTAAGAAACACGGGTAAAGGGGGTATTTTTGAAGTTTTTATATCAAAATTATTTTGGTCAAAATAAACCAAATCCTTCTCCAGAAGAAACATAAGAATTTAATTTTCTACACATGGTGACCTCAACATGTCTTGAATATCTGTCAAGGGTGTCTTGGAATTTAATAACAACTTTTTCCATATAATGCTGCAGTGATCATGATATGTATTCAAGAACTGTTGATATCAATATGTGAGGAAACTCTAGGTTTCTACTATCTAGTATTTATCTTAGCCAAAAAAAGGTTTTGCTGTAAAAACTGCAAAAACACAGATATTTTCTAGCGTCTCCTACACTTCCGCATTAAAGCATACTATTTTGTTTTAACTTCACAAGTTACAGACTAGCGCATCATAATTTAACTTAACTAATACCGTGCCAATCAAATTAAGTTAAGTCAAGATGGATATATATTATACTCTATACTGAAGGTGGTGTGATAGACCAATTCATTGGTTTGGTTAAGGTGGTGTAAAAGACCAATTTACTGGTTTGGTGATGGTGGTGCAATAGACCAATTCACTGGTTAGGTGATGGTGGTGCAATAGACCAATTCACTGGTTTGGTGAAGGTGGTGTAATAGACCAATTCACTGGTTTGGTGAAGGTGGTGTAATAGACCAATTCACTGGTTTGGTGATGGTGGTGCTATAGACCAATTCACTGGTTTGGTGATGGTGGTGTAATAGACCAATTCACTGGTTTGATGATGGTGGTGTAATAGACAAATTTACTGGTTTGATGATGGTGGTGCAATACACCAATTCACTGGTTTGGTGATGGTGGTGTAATAGACCAATTCACTGGTTTGGTGATGGTGGTGCAATACACCAATTCACTGGTTTGGTGATGGTGGGGCAATAGACCAATTCACTGGTTTGGTGATGGTGGTGCAATAGACCAATTCACTGGTTTGGTGATGGTGGTGTAATAGACCAGTTCACTGGTTTGGTGATGGTGGTGTAATAGACCAATTCACTGGTTTGATGATGGTGGTGCAATACACCAATTCACTGGTTTGGTGATGGTGGTGCAATACACCAATTCCCTGGTTTTGTGATGGTGGTGCAATAGACCAATTCATTGGTTTTATTTAAAATATGTCAATCCTTTCATTATTTTTCTTGCACACATTTCATTTATGATTAAGTTCATTAATTTATTTCCCTCTCATTTTTTTTGTTTAGAGAATAGTTGGAAAGAAGATAATAAAATATAGTACTAAGACTATATTTTTAAAAAACCATGGTAGCTCCAACAAAAACGTCAAGATTGAAACGGGATAAAGAAAGAAAGGTCAAAGGTATGCAAATGAAAGGACATTTATTAATGTCATTTTCTTTGAATGTGAGCCAAAGTTCAACGCTGGAGACAAAGATCAACAGAAAGCCAGAATGTTGAGTAAGTTTTAGCTATTATTACTAGTAGTACATGGGGAAAAAAAGTCTCTGATTCACCTGAACACCCCCTCAAATTGTGCGTTAGGATGTCAGGATCACATAGACGTCTTATTAATACATTGAGATTTCAGGGGGCGTCGAACAAAATACTGAGCGGAACTGCATTTTCCGTCTCGTGTTTAAGGTATATAGTATTTTTTAAGATAGGGTGATTATTTTTGTGTCTTTTACTAGGATTTGAGGATCTACCAATAGAAGGGACCACTCAGATTGATCATCAACCAAATGTATGTACAATAATTTGACAATACAGAATATTTGAAAAGGTTTTATCGTGTAATATTATTACGCTTGTATAACACATGGACTAGCACGATTGAACTTGTGCAATCTAACGCCAATATATTGACAATAGAATTTCTAACAATTGGTAGTGCGTATTAAGGTGGGTGATTAACATATTTTAACGCAATTCGAAACACGGGAAACATTTATTTATTAGCAACATTTTAAACTAGTTTAGGTACATAACCTGATCGTTCGCCATTAGTATTACAAACAGGTAGGTGCTATTGTTAGAAAAATAATGAGCTCCATTGCTATATCTAATCGACACTTTATATCAGTCGGTAGCGTGTTTATCTACTTAGCTAAGAGTCCCAGGTTCGATTCCCAACATGGCCGAAAAATGTATAATTGGTGAAATGTGAGTTTACCCTTTCACAATGAAGAATTAAGGGCTGGGGACCGGCTGTTGTGCTTGTCCTAGTCTTAAGTTAGATTATAAGGCATATGAAGCTACGACAGGCCCAGCCGGTAGTGGAAAATATTATGGCTTGAATAAAAAAATTGACCCAGGTCACAGGCTGGAAACAGTAATGGATATAAAAAAATTACTACATATAAATTATGAAATGTAGATGTCAGTCAGTTAACTAATATATTTTACATATCAAGAGAATTACAGTTTTTTTTCTAAAGCATATTTAATAGAATGAATAACTTTATTATTTTTTCCATATTTCGTTCTTAATATTTATATACATTCATTGATTTCGTATCGTAATTAATTTTATAGTTAAAAATTATTTTTGTTTTTTGAGGCCCCTGTAATAACAAGGCCCCAAGCGTGCACGCCTATAGCACCTTTGCGGTGATAGACCACTGGTTCCAATATATAATCATTTAATCATAATATTCTACAACTCTACAAAGCTTTAGTAAGTAAAACAAACTTTTATTCGAGTAAAACTACCTTGTGTGTCTAAAAATTGGTTGCGAAATAATGATGGAATAAAATTAATATACAAAAAGTAACTTGCTTGGTAGAAATTTATTTATTTTGCTTGACAATTACTCTACAGCAAGTTCACGTTCACAGTTCCGTGCTAAATAAATATAATTATTGTTGTAATATATTTGTATTTTTGGCTGGTTGTTCATTCAATGTTTTTATAAAACTATAAATAAAATGTAAATTAGTTGTCTGTAAATATATTCGCACTTGTGGCCGCAATCCGCGCTTTTATCCAATTTACATCCGCCTTGATATTCGTAAAAACCTATATGAGTGATTTATATCAATATTCACAATAGTCATATGTATATTTCAGCGAGATTGTTTTCACATCTGTACCGTAAATGAAAGTGACAGTTTTTGTCACCAGATGTCACAAGCACACAGATAACCAACCACAAAACACAACATGGTGGCCACTATAGGGATTCAATATTTCCGCATCAGCTACAGTAGCCCCATGGCTTCTTTGGTGCTAAATGACAGCTCACAGCTGACAGCTGATGCCATTGAAAAGTTACCAGACCAAATTATGTATCCCTACGCTGAGCCATGTGATCTTCAAAAGCATGTGTTTAGCAGCTGTCACTTCCGACAGTCAAAATTTAGGTTTATACCTAAATTTTGACTGTCAGAAGTTATCTGTGAGCTGTCAATCAGGACCAAAGAAGCCATGGGGCTACTGTATGTACTTAGGACATACTAATAGAATAGTCGATTAAATGGTGTTATGTCACAAAATAGCGAGCGACTTGTACACTCCGTTTACACTAAAAGATAACAGTCTCTCCTTGACGGATCACACTATCTTATAAGCTATACCTTGATTGTGTTTAGAAGAACAGAAGAAAAAATTCAAACATATTTCTATACGGCCAACATTGATGACATTTTATTATTGTTATTTTATAGATATTGATAATATCTATCAAAAGTGATAGCCGCAGATCACATGACTTGATGTATAAATATACAAAAATTGTTCTAGTAACTTTATTAACTAACTTCTATTGTTCTTCCTACCAAGATCTTACTGTACAACAGAGCGGAAACGGGAAAGGGATGCTTTCTACCTAAGAGGGTAAGCTTAGAGTACTCTTGACGAGTTTGGCAATGTTTAATTGGCTCTCACCTGTATCTCCTGGATCAGTTCTTGTTCGTCCAACAGGACCACCTTCACGTGCAGCGTGCGGATCTTCTTACAAAAACACCGCATGGTTGTGGTCCTGACTTCAGTCACTGGTCGCAACAAGAACCTCACATCCCCGCTAAGCAAAGAGCCTGAAAACATACAAACATACACTCAAGAACAATAGGACGAGTCCAACATAGGTGCTAATGTGTTGGACACTAGCCTGGGTTGCCTGGGTTCGAGCCTAGACTGAGTGTAACGGAGGCAGAGGACGAGTACAACATAGAATGTGTTGGACACTAGTCTGGGTTCGAGCCTTGACCAGGTGTAATGGAGACAGAGGACGAGTACAACATAGAATGTGTTGGACACTAGCCTGGGTTGCCTGGGTTCGAGCCTAGACTGAGTGTAACGGAGGCAAAGGACGAGTACAACATAGAATGTGATGGACACTAGTCTGGGTTCGAGCCTTGACCAGGTGTAATGGAGACAGAGGACGAGTACAACATAGAATGTGTTGGATACTAGTCTGGGTTAGAGCCTTGACCAGGTGTAATGGAGGTGAATTTTTTCCACTCCAAGTGAAGTTTAGTGTATTTCTTTAAAATTCAACTCCATCATAATATTTCCTTAGCTAAATTTAAGTTTCAGATAGTCAAATATAAACATTTATTTAACTGAAACACTTAAACACCAAATAGGTTAGTAAAATAAGTTTACAAAAACAAAATGTATGGCACTGAAACTAGATAAAAGTAGAGTTTTGTAAAAGTGATTTTGCTAATAAAATACTCTAAGGCTAGATTAAATAGTAGTAAGGAAAGTGCAGCTCCTTGTTTCAACCTAATAACCCGTGTATTTCACAAGTGTCTGATAAGGGACACCTAGCCCATGCCCTGCCATGCGTATCAATCTAACACACCTCAATTAGCATGACAAGTTTTTTGGATAGCCTAAATTTAACTAATTTCATCTCATTTGTTCCTTTTAACTGAATCATAGGTCTTTTTAAAAATATTTGTATAATATTTGAAAAATAGTAAAAGTCTGATCCGTTGATCCATTTTATCGAATTTAAACCGACTATCCTCAATTATTGTCTAAGAATATGACGTCAATCTCACCAAAATTATGTAGATAAGATTTATAGCAGGTTGGTATTATAAAATGTACAGATATTATCAAGCAAAAGTAGGGGGGATCTTTCTGACTAATTCAAGTCAATTAATAGCCAGAAAATGTTATTTCTTGCTCATTAAAATTTCAGATTCACCTCTTATATATTTTTCTTAAGTAAATATATATTATTGTTTTTAATATAAACACCTTAAAAATCGAGAACTAAAAGAAATTAAGGTTTGCCATAATTATTTGAAATGTATTAGTACAGTGCTTCCTTTATTTAAATTTAAATTTAATATTCGTTCTTACGGCTAGTTATGAGCAAAATGCCCTCGCATCATGCGACCATATGGATAGGCAACCGACCTACCATCTGCTAAATGCGCCGTTAGATAAAACGGGTAGGCAAGCCAAAATACAGCACTTCGTGTTTGTCTGCATACATAATGGATTTCATGCCGCTTAGACATTATATTTACTGTTGATACCCACTTAGCAATGATTAGATCGGCGGTTCCCAATCTGTGGGTTACGGACGGATTTTTGTGGTGGGTTCTCGAAAGTTGTAGGCAAAGTGAGTGTTGTTATATTTTATTTCTTCCCGAAGCAGGGTAGCTACACTTTTGTTTTTAACCCCGAGTATTCACATCTGTCCAAAAGAACAGTGATATATATTGTGCCTTTCAATGGTTCTACTCTCAGTGATTTTTTTTATTTTATAGTTGGTATTTAGAAACCACACTTAAATATATTTTGAGTTGTAAATGACTGTTTGATTCTAACATAGATTCATTTTCTGAATACGAGTAACATTATTAATTTCGCTAATAGTGTCTCAATTGACTGTGTCTTCTAATTAAGATTGACAAATTACAAAATAGTTTTTTCTTCATAATGTGTACTTACATAGTCTATATAGTATAAAATAATCATGTCAATATTTTGGAGAGAAAATTTAAAAATAAATCAATCTTTGTAGGTAACCAAATATGTATTTGAATTTAAGTGAGCTGAGTAAGCCGACACAATTTGGCAACGACAGACTTGCGGACCAGGTTGTCCGTCTCATATCATGTAGCAGCGACGGGAAATATTAGGTTTGAATCCCGACCGGACTATGCAATATTATCTTGTCCATGTCCCTACCAATGCGGATGACACATATATGCATGAGTTGGTTAGTTGCTCACTTGCCATGAATGCACTCAAATCACTTAATATTATCTCGAAATGAAAGTGGCTTTATATAAATGTGTGTGTGTATGGGTTTATCGTAAACCTGCTATTTATACAACGTATTGGTACGAATAAACATGTGAGACAACAGTTTAAGTGGTATTTTTACATATTAAATTAGCTTTTGTAAATTTAAAGCTTTGAATCGGTGTTTATTATTTCTTCTGACGTACAATATTAAATTAAAATTGTTACGAGCTAGTTGTGCAACGAGCTCAAGTATATGAAAATGTTCTAGACATTGTTTAAGTAAAGAATAACTTTATGGTATTTATTTATGCTATTAATTTTAATACAGCGATTATAATAAACCATTTATTATTACTATTATTATTATATAAAGTGTAACTATGTAATATTTGAATATGATCTCAAATTAGCAGAATTATTATTCTCTTTTTGAAATACCTCAGAAATGGCCCCATAGCTATGATAAATAATTAAACACGTAAGGAATACGGAATAATTTGAAAAATAAATACATATGAAGTCAACTTAAATTGAAAAATGTGTTAATATGAAGAAATTTTATTTAAAATGAGGCTCTGTTTCAATTGATGACTGACCAGCAACATAAAATCTCAAATCGTCAACACCTCCGGTCCCACAAAGTGTATGTCCGTGCATTCCTTCAAGTTTGATGACTTCCACCCTGGCATGTGTTAACGTGGTGATGGCATTGTTGCGTTGCCATTGTTTCTGGCAGTCACGTGACTCGCGTAGCAATCGCGCCTGCGCACGACTGATCAACAGGCCCCTGGCTCGACGTGGCCGGCCTGCCTAATGACCAACTTTTACATCAGGGAGGAGGTCATCTATCCAACACGGCCCGCCCCCTCCGCCACAAAGAAAAAACCCTCGTTTATCTTGCTAATTAATGAACTGAAGGACTCCTTTCATGTGACACTGCGCGCAGTGCGTCAAGATGGGAATTTGGAACTCCACGGCGTTCTGGTCTCTCCTCTCGAAAGAATAAAATGGTTTAGTTTAGACTTTATTTCTCTTCAAAAGTAATGTCATTTTAGAAGAAGAACCACAGCACCATTTTATCAACAAGGTTGGTTAACATAAAATTGAGAGGAGAGTTTTACAAAGAAAAACAACACTAAAAATAGTATATATTTTGCTAAGCCATGGAGACCCAGCATTTATACAACAAATTGTTTATAAGCAATGGAGACCGTGCTCTAAACAAATGTGTATTGTTTATAAGCAGTGGAGACCATGCTCTAAACAAATGTGTATTGTTTATAAGACGTGGAGACCGTTCTCTAAACAAATGTGTATTGTTTAGAAGCAGTGGCGACCTTGAACTAAGCAAATGTGTGTTGTTTCTAAGAAGTGGAGACCGTGCTCTAAACAAATGTGTATTGTTTATAAGCAATGGAGACCGTACTCTAAACAAATGTGTATTGTTTATAAGCAATGGAGACCGTACTCTAAACAAATGTGTATTGTTTATAAGAAGTGGAGACCGTGCTCTAAACAAATGTGTATTGTTTATAAGAAGTGGAGACCGTGCTCTAAACAAATGTGTATTGTTTCTAAGAAGTGGAAACCGTGCTCTAAACAAATGTGTACTGTTTATAAGAAGTGGAGACCGTGCTCTAAACAAATGTGTATTGTTTATAAGCAATGGAATCCGTACTCTAAACAAATGTGTATTGTTTAGAAGCAGTGGCGACCTTGAACTAAACAAATGTGTGTTGTTTCTAAGAAGTGGAGACCGTGCTCTAAACAAATGTGTATTGTTTATAAGCAATGGAGACCGTACTCTAAACAAATGTGTATTGTTTATAAGCAATGGAGACCGTACTCTAAACAAATGTGTACTGTTTATAAGAAGTGGAGACCGTGCTCTAAACAAATGTGTATATTTTATAAGCAGTGGAGACCTTGAACTAAACAAATGTGTATTGTTTATAAACAATGAATACTTGTCCGGGGAAAGTGAGCAATTTCACGCCTTTGACCTTGGCCGTACCAAGGAAGTTCCCACGGACAAGAAGAAACAATGCCCTTCCATAACGATAAGGTACAAGAACAACCTTCCGGATGGAAGATTAAATAAACGCCGTTGTAATCAGTCGCTAGAAACTGCATGTGTATTGCGGGATACCTTGATACAGGCGAAATAATATCCGACTACTCAGATGCGTGTGAGGACTTCAATTTCCGACAGAGCCGCTTCGGTGGTCGCATGGCGTGTCAAACCCGCTTGATACTGAGGGATACAGTAAAAACTAGAAATACTGTGGCACCTCATTTAAAAAAACTATCTTAGTAGCTTGCTTTTGTAAAAAGAAAATTTAGATTATATAAAACAACATACCTGCTTTGGTGGCCACGTGATCTAAGGCGTCACTCTCACAAGAGATTATACTGCCGATAACAGAGATATTAAGGTTTGAATCACAGTAGGGTAGGCTATATTGAGGGTGTTTTTTCCAAAATGGTTTTCCACTCCCTCCGCGTAAATACGTGTACACTTCCTCTAAATTCAGCTTTCCTCATCCCTAACTCATTAACGTAATTAGTACATATGCATATGAACTGAACAGGTCGTAAGATGCAGCGATAAAAAAAATACAAGATTAAAACTACTCACCCAATAGTAGTTGTTTTTATCAGAGATTTGAAAACTTTTGTTTGGAGCAACAGTGTGAATGTTTGGCTTTAAATATTGTGGTGAAGTAATTTCTTGATGACAAATGTATGTCCTTTTGCCGTGATTAATCGGGTATATATTTTTGTTCCTTTGCATAAGAGAAAAATTATTATTATTAGCACCGCGTCTTACTACCCGTTCGGGTTATACGCACTTACGCTAATGTGTAATGGTAGGGTGATTGTATCCAAACCACGGTGGAGACCTGGCATTTCTCACATTCACAAGATGTCTTGTCAGAGGTGAAGGAAGGGTTTGGTAATCAGATAAATTTTGCCGGTACCGAGGATCGAACCCCGGACGCCAGCATAGAAGTCTGACACCTTACCCCTAGACCACCAGGTCACCCTTCATAAGAGGAAAAACTCTATAAACACACGTGTGTGCCACCAAATATTGAACACATTTGGTGTGAACAGTTCAACCATTTTCTGAAATCAATTCCCTAGCTAGGAAAGCGTTCAGTATACAAACCTCAAATTCTAGATTTTCCCAAATGATGTAAAATTTTCAATTGTAATAGCCCTAAATTATGTATTTCCACGACTTTTATAAAAATAACTATCGGGCCGTACTGTATGTAAGCTCATCATAAAGACTCATGGAATAGGCCAAATGCGGACGTGGGCCACAAGTTTGAGATGCCTGATCTGCATCACTATCGAAATCGGGGTTCGAATCCCGGACGGTCTCTCTCCCTCCTTGTTAATGCGGGTATGTTTCCTCTAAAATTCTACCTTACTCACCCTCGTAATTAATGCAAGCGTATGACTCGAACACGTGCTAAGACAAGGTGGAAAAATAAAGTTTAGTATAGTTTAGTTTAGTTTGATCTGTAACGAACAAATACTTTAATTATTGCAGACATCACAATTGGAAAAAAAAATACACCCTCTAGAGGTCATACCAAACGTGTCAAACTCGTTTGAACATAACTTTGAAAATATAGATACCGAGGGGGCTACATTTTATAAAATTCAATATTGTCGCCTTCTTAAGTTTGTTTTAAAATTATCATCATTATTATTATTATTATTATTATTATTATTATTATTAAAATAAAACTAATATCACATAAATGATAATACCAACTATTTTTACCCAGATATATGAAAACTTTAATTTACTGTGTGTGTGTGTGTGTGTGTGTTAGGCTTTAAATCTTGTGTTGAAGTCACTTTTACGATGGCAAATGTGTGTCCGTAAGACGTAACCCCACGGGTGTTTATTCCGTTACATAATAGAAAACCATCGTTTACACACGTCTTGTGTGCTGCCAAACACTGCACATATATGGTGAGCCAATTAACCACTATCGGGAATCGATGTATTGTTAGTAAAGGCTAAACATTTTGGTTAAATTTCCCCAAATAACGGGAAATTTTTCAACTGTCATAATCTCAAGTGCTGTACAGTATATCTACAATGTTTATGGTAATATGTATTGTGTCGCATATGTTAGTCTATCAACAAAAAAAAACGTGGACCGCACAGAATTATGAATTATCTTTTGTATCCAGTGGACATCTTAGCTCAATCGGCAGTTGATCACAGAATCTCAAATTCTACTCCCGCAAGGATAAAAAAAGTATAAATGTGAATTTTTTTTTACCGCGTCATACTACTCATATGAGCTGTACATATTTAATCACACTAATTAATTAGGGATGAGGAAGGTTCAATTTGGAGGAAATATATCAGTATTTGCGCGGAGGAAGAGTGGGAAACCATTTAGGAAAAACCAAAGGCTTCCAGGTTTAAAACCCTAACCTCCCTTTCACCGGAATACCAGTATAGAAGAGCTTGACATTTACTATACGTGTTTACCTGTGCAGATCTGGATCTGTCCCTTTTTTTAGAGGCATTATGTCAATAAAACAGACAAAAAATGTTTTAATGCATTTCATTTTGGGACTAAGCATTCACTACCTTCCAAACAAAGTGTAATGACATACAGGCTAACTTTATCCAAGACATAAAAACTAAATAGCCCTACGGCCTACTCTTTGGCTAGAGGAAACAGGAAGGTCAGCGTTCTAACCTCAACCAGGTTTTTTAAGATGGGTTTTTTTTTAAATTAGTTAATCGCGCTCATCCCACGCATTTCATCTAAATTCTTCCTTCATCTCTACCCCTTTACGACTATAGCCCGGATGGTTTGCAAGACGTAGATCCCAAATAAAGTTGTTATTAGTTCTACTTTCAGCACTAGCTATTAGTGAGTCTAGCTATCTAACTTGTGGGCCCAGGACCAAGATGGTGAATTTATAAATAAAGATGCAGCTAAATTTTTCTGGAGAGGATGCGAAAACAATGTAGTGGTATTGAAGGAAGGTGGTGGTTAGTGATGGTAAATAGGGGGAGTACCTGGTCTCCCTAATTAGAGTTAACAGCCGATTGATCGGAATATTAAATACACGATTACGCTCGATCAAAAAATCGCCCCAAGGTTGTGTTTTTTAATTCTTCACTTGATAACAACGAAATGCGACTTAGTCAAATAGCTGTTTTCCTTTTTAAATATGTTAAAAAGGTTTAATGGTACTTAAGTAGAGTCGAATAGTACCACAATGTGACGCCTGGTTAGAGTTGTGTTACATACCAAAGTTAGACATTCGTGGGGTGAGGCGGGCTCTTAACCACGCGCCCAACCCTTTTAGTGGAAATCAATCAATTCACAGATGTCTTTGTTGGACTGATGGATCTCCCCCATTTGACTATCTTTCCCAGGTGTGAGGCGTTTGTTTGGATCTGAGCCGCTACCCAACTTCATGACATCCTGTTAGTTCACCCCCTTCCCTCTCTCCCCAGGCCGACATCCAATCACAACTCATCCAACTGACAGAAGCAAACATCTACATGATTACATCTTCCCTTCCTGTCTAACTACAATGGAAATAATAACTTTTGGCAAGCTCTCCCAATATGATTTAGACGAACACCCTAAAATAGCCGAGATTGAAAACCATGCCTGCAATATTATATCAGATGGCACATGTTTTCGTTCGGGGATGTTTGGTTGGCTGGCTGTTTTCAAGACGGTGGGTGTTATTCACCAAAAATATGCGAATATATTAGCCACGCAGTTTCTAGAATTTAGGTGGGGATTTCAGGTCAAAACTATACCGCATAGTATTGATTACATCTGTGGTACAAAAGAGAAACTCAAATTTAAAATATTTCTACAAAAAAAAATGTTTTATGCCTGATAGAAGGGAACGTAAATTAATTAATGAAAGTATTTTTGCAAGTTTTATGAGAAAAATATTTTGTGGCCGAAATATACAAAATATTTTGCTGCAGTAGATACATTTAGATTAATTTTCTCTCAACAGTTGTTCCACACATAAGAATCTTAACAGTTTTTAAATATATGTCATGTGTATTGCGTAATTTGACCAATACTTTCTTATTACATTTAAAAAATGTTTCTCAAATACCGTTATGCTTATGTCGGATATACAAGAATTGTTTGGGTTTTTTTTTGGCACCGACGGCGTCTCACGGCCCGTTCGGGCTAGACGCATATGTACTAGCTAGGCTAATATGTAAGTTTAGAGTAAGTGTACCCGCATTTGAGTGGAAGGATAGTGTTTTTTAGCACCGCGTCTTACAACCCGATCGGGTTACACGCTTATTAACTAACTATGCTAATGCACCTCAAAAACCAAATTTGCCATTTCATGAATTTGTAAAATGTCTACACATTCCGTAAAATGGTCACTTATGCATTTTACTGACCGGGCAAAAACTTGTTCGATTCATGAATTGGGTAGCTAGTTAATGAACTGAACAGTTCCAATCGCTATTCAGTTCATGAACTCAGTGGCGGCGGAACGTTTTAAAGTCGTGGAGGAGGGGTGAGGGGGGCAAACATTTCTAAATAAAAATTATAGTATTTAAAAAAATATGTTTGCAAATAACTCTCCACTACCCCCAAACGCATAACTTTTTTAGGGTATGATGGGAACCGTTCTGGAATATCGGCCTAAGTATTTACTCACCCGCAGTCGTGGTCTAGGGGTAGAGTCATGTGTCTCACAATCATTTGGTAACCGTTGACGGGGAGGTCGAGGTTCGAATCTTGGCCGGGTGAACTGAGGGTGGGTTCCCACAAGTTATTTATCACTGCGATTTTTCCATCTTCACTCCACCACCTCCACGTAACTGCGGGTTCACTTCCACCTAACTGCCTTCCTCATCTCTACCCCATTAGATTAAGCCGTTAATAGCCCATATGCTAATAAACACATCAATTAATTTTAAAAACTAGGCCTGACAGAAAATTCTGTAGTTGAATATACAACAAATTATTTGAAGCAACCCGCCTCGCTGGCGTAGTTGGCTAACGCGCTTGTCGTGTTGAGCTCGACTGCTGAGGACGGGGAGATCGAGGTTCGAATCTCGGTCGGGTGAACTGGGGGTGGTTTTTCCTAAATGGTTTTCCACTCTCCCTCCACGCAAATGCGGGTTCACTTCCTCTAATTCAACCTTCCCAATTCCTAATCCATTAGAGTAATTAGTACTTAAAGCGTATAATCCGAACGGGTAGTAAGACGCGATGCTAAATATTATTATTATTATTATTATTATTTGAAGCAATCGACCAAGCCACTGTGGCCGTTTAATGTTTTTGTTGGTCTGTCTCTAACGAACATCAGGTAAATTGAATCAGTATCAAAAACATTAACCCGTCTAGCAAGTGACAGAATAGGATAGGTGGACATACACGATCAAACATAAACACGAATAAAATCTGATAGATTTTAAGGGTCAATGTAAATTCAATCAAGCATAATAATATATATGTATGGTAGTAATTATAATATTCACCTCAAACAGAAGCTCTTCTTACACATACACTTCGTATTTTCCCATTCACTTTATGGTAAAGACCAAGTCAACCAACAAACAAAACAATCACACCTAATAAAATAGTAGCACACTCGGCGAGGTCTGTATCCAACTAGCTGGCACATACTCAATCACTATGATTTTGGCGCGATGAAGTTTCGTTGTAGCGTTCTGCACGGCGCACGCGCCAACTAGCAGTCGGCGTGTAATTTAAACAACAATGATTCAGCTATGGCTTCATTCTAATTTCTTAGCTTTGGTATAAAAACGATTGAAATATAAAATATTTTTTTAATTTTGCATAATTTATATAGGACACATTGGGATCTTTATAGCACATGTCAGAAGGGAGGTAAAACCCCGTTCCACCACCCCTGCACAAACTGGACGAGTTTTTTCCCGGTCCCCGAAATAGATAAGCGAAGAACAGGTTTGGTCGAAACTAGAAACCTTCAATGGTCGTATAGTGGTGGAAGGTTAGGTTAGGTTAAGTTAGGTTTGGTTAGTTTATAATTAATATCTGAAAATGAAATTCAGTTAAGCTTGTAGTAAAGAGGATAATTATTTCCAGTTTGTGAAATGAGCAATAATTTATGAAATATTTGCTTAATTCGTGAAATGGTCAATCGAAGAGGCCAGATCACTAAAATAAACAGACATTTATTTGTCAGTTTGTAAAATGGACAATTTCTGGAACGGGGTTAACTCATCCCCGTGAGAACAAATGAGGAGCTACTTGAATAAAAAAGTAACGGATACGGTATATAAAACTGAGATTAAGGTCCAAAGAGCGAGTTGTGATGACCACATTACACCCTATAACCACAGAATATGGTACTATCTTCACCAACAGACGGCCGCCACTAGGTCGGTATGGTTCGATTACGGGATGACGCCATAAAGTTTGTTAAGATGTTAGTGTCGAAGGATTGAGGGAACGGAATATAAAGAGGAAGAAAAGAATATGAACAGTATCAAGAACACATGCTTCGGTAGCCGAATATTCTAAGGTGTCATTCTCGTGTTTAACTGGAGACTGCAAACTATAAGGAGATCAGGGTTCGAATCCCGGTCGGGTGTACTGAGGGTAGTATTTACTAAATGTTTTTTCACTCTCCCTCCACGCAAATGCGAGTACACTTCCTATAAATTCAACCTTTCCCATCCCTAACTCATTAACGTGAATAGTACATACTATGCGTATAACTTGAAACAGTAGTAAGACGAGGTGTTAAATATATATTGTTAGTTTTATTTATGAAAGAATAAAAAACAATTAAAGAACAAAGAGCACACGCTCGCCACTCGGAGATATACGCCGGAACTGACAGAGACGGTTGCGTGAGACGCCCCGGGGACGTCATCACAGAAGTGACGTCACAAATCTAAAGCGGAACAGTTACTTAACTCGTGTTTGTTATTATAGGCCTAGTTAAGAGAATAGTTTATTTATTATACACAACATATATATATATATATAATAATGTGTTGACAACATACAAAGAGCCGACTATCATAAAAATACATAATTTAAAAAGAACTCTATAAATTAAGTGAGAGAGAAATTGTGACGTTGGCCGCTCTCTGTTTCTTCACTAGGCCATGCCATGCTCTACATTCCGGGTCACGTGATTTCACACACACACACACACACACACCACTGGACTACACAACGGGTTCTTGTTTGGATTTAACGTTAACCTCAACCCGCATCAGTGTGCACGCCGACCAAGCTTCAGGCTCATCTCATATGATTTGCCGGTAGCGAGGAGGTCAAGGTTCGAATCCCAGTCGGTTGTATTGAGGATGTTTTTCACTAAATGGTTTCCCACTCTCCCTCCCCTCGCCCCGCCTGCTTCATCAGGGAGAAAGCACATGCACTAGGGCAGTTGCGAATAAGTGTGGTGGTTTCCTGTCGCCTTCCACACTGAATTTCTATGAGAGAGCGAGAAAATGCCTACACATTTTTCAGGAAAGGAATCACTTACCACCCGCTTCGGAGGCTGCATGGTCTAAGGCGCTACTATTGCACTAAACTAGACCACCAATGACGGGGAGATCGAAGTTCAAATCTCGGTCGGGTGTACTGAAGGTGATTATTCAAAAATGGTTCTCCACTCTCTCTTCGCGTAAATGCGGCTACACTTCCTAAAATGTATATTTCCTAATCCCTAAAACCACTAGCGTAGTTAGTACATAAGTGTATAACCCTAAAGGATAGTAAGACATGTGCTATAAGAAATCCCATATCATACGTTCAGGGTTCTTTTACATGTCATAATCGACATGGGACAGACGGCGCAACTTCCCCTACGAAGGAAGTTGTGCTACAAATTTTTATCGCTGGCTGTATTCGTGAATAAAGCTAATTTCACCCTATAAGTGCGTATATATCTTGATTAAATCGGTAATGCATTTTCAATTAAGCCACAAAGATTCATGTTAGAAACATTTTAATAATTTGCACACAATGAGAAAAAACATTTATAAACAGTTAATCAAAAAATATATTTAATATAACTCCGGTTGGTAGTAGAGTCTACTACCCGCCTCGGTGGCGTAGTTGGCTAACGCGCTAGTCGTGTTGAGCTTGACTGCTGAGGACGGGGAGATCGAGGTTCGAATCGCGGTCGGGTGAACTGGGGGTGATTTTTCCTAAATGGTTTTTCACTCTCCCTCCACGCAAATGCGGGTTCACTTCCTCTAATTAAACCTTCCCAATTCCTAATCCATTAGAGTGATTTGTACTTAAAGCGTATAACCCGAGCGGGTAGTAATACGCGGTGCTAAATTATTATTATTATTATAGTAGAGCCTACTTAATTAAATCATTTAAGAAATGTTAATATAACCAATTCCATAATTTTATACAGGAACTAAAATCATTTCTAAGATTTTATTGCGACCTTCTCGATATTAATAAAACGTGAAACCTAACGAATGCTATATCTTAATTATTAAATTAGCTATATATGTTTTAGGTAATCCTACACTAGCATTCATATACTTTTTCTGTTAGATTAATTAATAAACCAAACCGTAGCATACATCATCAAACAAGTGAAACAATGTATTAACTGAGAGAAATCACATATTTACTCAGCCAATGCATTTATATATTATGAACGGCCGATAAACCATGTCTGTTTGCACATTCATGTGGTTTGTGCGAATATGATGAATCGACATGAAACAGTACTGCTGTGCATACTTATAATACAAATGGACCAAAATATTTACTGACGTGTGTGGTTTGGTTTGATAAAAAAAAAAGATCGATTACGTCCGCGTGCCGTGACTTTTTGTTTTCCAAGCTTCTAATAAAAACTAATTCAAAGTTCTGCTCAAAAAAATATCAACTAACAGTCCAACTACAATTACTGATTTAACTGGACTCCAGATGGTTTTACTTAGTTTGAGCCCAGGCAATACTGAAATTATTAAGTGTTCATGAATGGGTTCATTTTAGTATATTATTATTATTATTATTATTATTAGCACCGCGTCTTACTACCCGTTCGGGCTATACGCACTTACGCTAATATGTAATGGTAGGGTGATTGTGAGATGAAATGGAGGACCTACAGTTTAACGTGGAATCCGAACCACGGTGGAGACCTGGCATTCCCCACATTCACAAGATGTCTTGTCAGAGGTGAAGGAAGGGTTTGGAAATCAGATAAATTTATGCCGGGACCGGTGATTGAATTTAGTATTATAATATTATGAATACAAATCCTATCATTAGAATAATAAGTACACTGTAGTAAATGTGATGTGGTATCAATGCCAATTTACAGTATATACATATGTGGAATATTTGATATTTTTTACACTAATGAAAGTGTGGGAAGGGGAGGTGTTAGGGGTGGGTAATGGGCACTGGGAAAGTCAACTGGCAAGAAGGATGCGTGTTAAGGAAAAATATGCCTACCAGCACACGCAAATGTTTATCTATTCAATATATATGTGCCCCCCTTTTGCAATTTCTAAATTCGTGCTTGTATACATATAGATATACATATACACATGTATATCCTATATGTAGATAAAAAATAATATTGACCACTCAAAACATGTTTTTGTTTTTTCTAAACCTACCTTCTCACCGTGATACCACTATAGGTGTATAATTGTGTTTGGTCTGTGCGATTTTAAGCTAATTTAGTACAATAACCCTGGAACAGTACAATTAAGGCGTGGATAAACTGATACTACCAAGGAAAAATTTGTAAAGTGGTTTTAAAAAAATTAACAAATCACTTCACTAACATATATTCTTTAATACTCTATCAAATGAGCTGCCAGAATATGATATATATCAAACACTAATCATTTGATCTAACTTCCATGAATGTATACACATTGTAGTCTCAAATATGATCAAGATTGTTAAGAAAATAAGTTTCAAACAGAAACAAACTCTATATAGATGTTTTCAAAATTCGATTAGGTTTAAATTCAGGTTTCGCGTTTTGAGATTGGTTCGTATGTCAATATAAGTAATGTTCCAGGGGCTTACATTTCGTGTTTTAAGTGCTTGTAAAAATAACAATCCAACAAATACTTAAATTATATATGAATTTTCCATAAAATTAAAATTTTCTAAAACCAAAATCCAAACAATTCAACTAAAATAAAGATTTAAAATAAAAATATTCAGTTTAGTTTGGCACATGAATCGCGTCGTTGACATTCATAATATGGGAGAAAATGTCTTAAAACAAAATTAACGTTGAGGATAAATTATGCATTGTACAGTAGCCCCATGGCTTCTTTGGTGCTGACTGACAGCTCACAGCTGACTTCTGACAACCAACATTTAAGTATATACCTAAATTTTGACCGTCAGAAGTGACAGCTGCTAAACACATGTTTTTGCAAATCATGTGGTTCAGCGTAGGGATACTTAATTTGGTCTGGTAACTTTTTAAAGCTGTTAGAAGTTAGCTGTGAGCTGTCAGTCAGCACCAAAGAAGTCATAGGGCTACTGTATGTCATTACCCTACCATGTAGGCCTATATTAATATGGCTCATAAAGAGAGTCAAGTATGTCTGGTGCCTATCAAAATGAAAGTAAACAAACTAATACACAATGAAAAAGAAGCGAAAAGATTCATCAAACTACTGTTTCCGATTAAAAAAAAGCTACAAAGATGATTAAAAAATGATGGGTTGATCAGTCTCGACAACGATGAAAAAGACTTATTTTTAATTGACTGTCTTAAAAGTGTCAAGGAAATGCGTTATTATTTTGTTTTTTGTTTTTTAGTTCCGCGTCTTACTACCAGTTCGGGCTATAAGCCGTGTTATTGTTGTTTGAGACGGCTTTTAATTATTTTAGATATGTTATCTATTGTATGTTGAGAAACAAATTGAACCAAGGCCTCCAACGTAGAAAACAAAAATGATTTATTAGTAAAAAAAATTAAGCTAAAAGATAATTCAAAACTGGCACGTGAAAATAATTTGGCAAACGAATAAGTGAATACATTTTATACAATCCGATT
The DNA here is from genome assembly GCA_902151425.1 of Timema shepardi. Taxonomy (NCBI): domain Eukaryota; kingdom Metazoa; phylum Arthropoda; class Insecta; order Phasmatodea; family Timematidae; genus Timema; species Timema shepardi. Next base: position 59,059 of record CABFVX010000649.1, read on the forward strand.
AAAACCATCTAAAAATTGTGAAATTATACATACAAAATTAGTATAAAAACAAGCAACGGAAAAAAAAGTACTATAGTAGGGTTTTGCTAGAAAGAAACTTCCCATAACCCCACACGCAGCACAACCTCGGACCAAAGCCCAGGTTGACAGCTGAGAGCGCTAGCGATGTGTGTTGAGTCAATCACGCCCCGCCCGTCCTTGTCGAATCACACCAATACAACTGTCAGAAGATTAAGATGCGGCGGACACAGCTCCTAATTACTGATGGCTTCCGTTTGCAGCGAACGTGCAATTATAAATTTAACTAGCAGCTATATGTGCCGACCATTATTATAATTATTGTTTACCGTTAGAGCTGTCAAGGAGCAATGAAATATACACATGAAAGTCTCCGGTTAAGACGAGAAAAGAGGTTTATTTTTTTCCAAATGAATGAATCCGACGTAGAACTTCATCAATGTCACCGGGATGTTGTGGGCACTCCGGGTTATGCTAAACTCAAGCGCGTTACTACAGTAGCAATTTTAATGGGGAGCTAAAAAGGTTACTAGGTCTACTTTCACGTAATCATACGTGAGATTAGGCTAACCAAAACTGTAACTTTTATTAGACCTATATATTATAGATATCTTTAAAATTACACTATTAAAATCGTAACATTTTATGAATGTCAACCGCAATAAAGTGTATTTAATAAAAGGCCCTTCCTGTAAAATTGGACTGAAGCAAAGGAATAGGATAATTGCAAAATATGTTTCTTTATTCTTATTTTATAGCGTGAGAACTGACTACCCACCACTAAAAAAAAATTCGGACGTTTACCACAATAGTTAATAGCAGATTAATCTTAGGGGTAAAGGTGAGAAGGCTACGAAACCACATTCGTTTGAATGAAGGGAAAATCTCAACCTACACCTCATATTAGGGAAACTAAACTAAAGGCACCCGTCAGGAATTGGTTCCCCGACCCTTGATGACAATGCGCAACGTGTGTCTAACTTTTTATACTTTTCTGCCACCACTGTGAGTGTTATTATTAAGAGTTTTTGGAGCTTCTTACAGAAAATAGCCAGGAGCTTCTTATATTTTTTCTGATTCATATTTGTCCTAGTTTAATGTAAAAGTTGAAACACAGCTCTCCATTTACTTCATCCAGTCCAAGATGTCAGTCTTTAAATATAATAGATTGACGATGATGGGGAGATCGGGGTTAAAATCCCGCTTTGATGTACTGTGGGTGTTTATCTGTCTAAATGGTTTTACACTCTTCTTACACGCGAATTCAGGTACAGTTCCTATCAATTCTACCTTCCTCATCCCTAACCCATTAGCGTAAATAGTCTATGCGGATAGTCAGGACGGGTAGTAAGACTTTGTGCTAAAATAAATACATATATATATATATATATATATATATACAGGTGATGAACCGTCATACTTTGTTTGTGTATCCTAATGCAAACATTTCTATAGTGGTTTTAAAAACGTTTCTAAATGAGGTTCTCAACTTGTATTGCCGTTTAGCAGGTTAAATAAAGCGTAAGTGAAGCTTTTCATTATCGTAGTTATCTCGAGGAAGGCAATAAAATGGCACGAAGGAAGGAGTTGAGGAGTTCCTAGACCTGGCGCTAAGATAATTAAAAGCTGTACTCTAGATCTACGTGTAATTAAACGAGAAAATACGGCTCACTTTTATGATGCCGGTTCACATTTTGGGGTTTCACAAAACCTCCTACAATAAAGGTTGACGTAACGTGAAATTATATACTTCGTCTTGACAAAGTAGTTAGGTATCATAAATGTGGCAACAGTCGTAATAAAATGAAATCAAGAAATAAATATAGCTTACTCATGTGGCCAAGGAAATTGATAATAGGGAATCCTGGTTCGATTCCTGTTAGTGGCCATAGATGATATTTGTGTGTTTGTTATAATTATTGACGCTCGGGCTAAAAGAGTATATTGTTATGTGTTATTTCCATTGTTAAGTTTGTTTGTGAATCGTGTGGATGAATAACCATATGTTTATAAAGTGCCTACTAAAACTAAGAATAGAATAAGTAAATACCTTAAATTAAAAAGTATTTATATTGAATTAAAACATATTACAATATTTATTTATTTGAGAGATGAGCCAAATACATTTTTTCTCGAGTTCGAATATTATAAAATACGATAGTCAGGTTTAACTCTCAAACATTTGTATTGTTTTTACCCCTTCAAATATGATTTTGTTTATATTCAGTGATAAATAACTGGTCTGGGTTCTGGTTGCTTGGTTTATCCTTTACTAAGTTGGGCTAAACCACTAGTAAAAATACCAATAATTCGAAAAAAAAATAGTTCAAATTCAAAATTTGAATATATATTCCTAATTTACAAAGTTAAAATGGTTTAAAATCCTTGAATCTCTAATATCCTTTAGGATTCAAGAGCCTACTCTAATTTATTTCAAAGATATTTCCGAGCTACGCATCTTATATGTACAGTATTAGCTATATGTATCTTATATGCATGAACTATCAGCATATTCTGTGAATGAGCTATTCGTATCTTATATGTACAGTATTAGCTATATGTATCTTATATGCATGAACTATCAGCATATTCTGTGAATGAGCTATCCGCATCTTATATGTTTGATATATCCGCATTTTGTATGTCTGAGCTATCCGTATCATATAAGTATGAGCTCTCCACATTCTATGTGTATGAACTATCTTCACCATGTATGTCTGAGTTATCAGCAACTTATATGTCTGAACTATCCACATCTTATGTGTATGATCCATCCGCACTTTATATGTCCAAACTATCCGTATATTATTTATACATTAATAAGGTATATCTGAGAAAATTAGTAAAATTTAAAGAAGGGGGAAACCAGTTAGGAAAAAACATCCCAGTACGCCCGAACGGAATTTTAACCCTACCTGCCCAGTGCCCACCAAACCAGACAAGACTAGAATGGCGCACTTGTAAGTGCCCTACAGGTACAGCTTTTGATTTATTTCATGATGTATTTATGATGTCCCTTATTGACTGTTTTAAAGGAATTAAAATATTTTTATGCTTTAAATAACAATCCTGATAACTTGTTACGGTATTTTTTTGAAACTTACATTCAATGTATAGCCTATGACAAATGCAATCCCACTAAATATTGTACAATTTAAAAATTCTAGAATATTTTATTTCATTTAGGACTCTTCCCTTTAAAACCAGGATAAAATATGCATTGTCGAAAGCGACCGTGTGAAACAAAAACTAGAATAACAGAGAGCATGAATAAAACACATATTTATAATTAAAACAAAACATATATGCGAAAATAGGTTTTCCTGTAGGATTTATACTCTAATATGTAAATTAAGGCTACCTTTCTACTACGTTAAAATAAATTACCTTATCGTCCATGTTTAGAGGGAGAAAATAAATATTTAATGATAATGTCAGCACGTTTGCCACTCCCAACATTATTTCACCCAAACAGCTATAAAAAAGACAATTTCAGCCTCCGTTACGTTATCTTCTTCACCAATGCTGTCAAAGGGTAGTTAGAAACCTTTGCTTTTCAATGTAATTATATGAGTAGACATATGTTTTATTGCTGTGTCCATATTATTTTTGTTTAATATAGGAACGATAATAGCAAGCAATGTGCATGTAAACAGTAATAATAGTATTAAGAAATATACGCTGCAGAATGATTATCTACATATTGTATAAATTCCGTGCGGTGCCTGTGCATCCTTCCAGGGTTCTTTCTCCCACTTTACGATACCCTCCTAGAGAGTTGACATTTGATATGGACGCTATTTAGCATCTAGTTTTATTGGGAAAATTTGAAACTTGAAATATTCCAAGATAGTGGATTAAAAATTACTGACTACAAATGGAGTTCTAGAGAGCTCAAATTTAGCATGGACATTATGGAGCATGCATGCCACCTTTATGAGAGAGAAAATACGAAACTTGGAAAATTCAAGATGGCTGATTCAAAATGTCTGACGAAACGTACGAGATAGCTGAAATGTAATATGGATGGTGTGGAGCATGCGATCCATGTTTTGCTACCCTTTGCCTCTAATGGGCATCAGTCTTTAAAGCGAGGAATATTTTTACATTTTCAAGTATGTCAATATTGTATGCGAGGAACGACTAGAAGGAAATATTATTTGCTACTCTAGCGTAAACTCTATCGATTGGGATGGCGAAAGGGATAATTATTCAGTTTAGTTCCTCAATAAGCTTACTCCTTTAGGTGTGCCTCCACATAAACTTAACTCGAAAACAGATGGAATAAGAATGTTGTTATGAAATATGAATACCAAATGTTGTGTGGTAAAACTCGCTTAGCAATCGATAATTTGAGTAAAAATTAAATTTCATAAGCCATCCTCACAGATTCCTTCCAAGGTAGCCCAGATTTTACACCTAGGATAAATCTCGCAACTACCGATATGGATCTACATTTTGTACTTAGCTGGCAATAGTTCCCCGCACGCCTGGCATTTTCACTGACAATTAAAAAGTCCCATGACCAGAACCTCGACAGAGTTGGTGTCTAGCTTCCTGCGCCAGTGTTCAGCCATGGTCACAAACCACGCCACCATCCGTTATGAAAAATATATAAGAACAACAGGGAACAATTTTCGCGCGAAGCCCTAAATTACACCTGTCGGGGTCAGCACTAGCCCGTTGTACGTTATAATGGTTTACGAATATACATGCAACATTATTATAGTTATTCATTAAAAATATTTTTTTTAAAATTAAATAATAATAATTAGCACCACGTCTTACTACCCGCTCGGGTTATACGCTTTAAGTACTAATTACTCTAATGGATTGGGAATTGGTATTGTTGAATTAGAGGAAGTGAACCCGCATTTGGGAGGAGAGAGTGGAAAACCATTTAGGAAAAACCACCCCCAGTTCACCCGACCGAGATTCGAACCTCGGTCTCCCCGTCCTCAGCAGTCGAGCTCAACACGACAAGCGCGTTAGCCAACTATGCCACTGAGGCGGGTTTTTTAAATTAAAACTTATTGTTAAACTTTTTCCGGTTATTTCATTGTTGGCTAATACTAAAGGTTGGTGAATAGGTCTAATCATTTTCAACAATTTTAATAAGCTTAAAGTGTATTTAAAAAATAGTATAAATAAATCTAAAACTCCTCGAAATTATTATCTAGTTTAAATAGTTGACTTATTTTTGTTCTTAGTGTTTCAACTATCTTTTTTCTTTCCTGTAAATCAAATAACAGCAAGTTTAGAAGGGGTTACTATAGACTCCAGAAATTTATTTTCTTGATCCAAAGAGCTTGTGAATATCTCTTCCCCGGAGCCAAACAATAGTAGTGTAGCTGCACAGTTGCCACAAAACGGTGGCCAAATCAAAACTTGTTAAGTAAAATGTCAATTATTTTTAATTTTAAATAGGCCTACTAGTTTACATAGCATTGCTGTGTTAATAAAGTGAGAATGACTGTAATAGTGGTTTCACGTGTGCTTAACACATACCCTTTTGGGATTCGAAGCGGTGAATCTGGTTATTGTTTGAAGCACAACGTCTCAACGATCTCACCCAAGGCAGATATCTGAATCTGGTGAAATAATCTTCAAATGACGACAATTACCGCCACGAGACACTAACCGCCCAAACAAACTGGGTTATCCCAAAGCAAGTCCTCGTGACTCACAGGGTTCGTTTCTATTACCAGCAGTGAAGTTCAGGCGCCATCAGTTGGTGTTTACTAGCGCGCTCAACACCGAGGTTACTGACCAATTGTTGTAAACGGCAAGGAGGGGAGGGTACATAAAAATAAATTTACCCGCGAAGGTGAAAAAACCAAAGTGATATATCATATAAAACCACTTAAAGTGCATCCGGCCGAGATTTGAACCTCGACCCCCGTCACTCAAACTAGTATATTGTGAGCTTGTTGCCTTAAACCGTGTGATGAAATGAAGGACCTACATTTTAATGTGGAATCCGAACCACGGTGGAGGCCTGGCATTCCCCACATTCAAAAGATGTCAGAGGTGAAGGAAGGGTTTGGTAATCAGATAAATGTGCCGGGACTGAGGATTGAACACCGGCCTCCAGCATAGAAGTCTGACACCTTACCCCTAGACCGCCAGGTCACCACCATAAGTAGAGTGGATAAGGAAGGTTTCATAATAACGGTGCATGGTTCGAGCACTGATGAGTGAATCATATTTAAACTTTTTAATTGTCAAGGTCAGACTTCCGTGGAAACATACAGCTACATTGAGTAGGGTATTTTTTTTAAATTTATCTCAGCACGACTGAATGAGCGGTGAGTTAGAAGTTTATCCCTAACGTATTATATTAGAATTTTTTTTTTTTTTGTTCTACTACTTTGTAGCTGCTTATCTTCTATCTACATCAGTGGTCCTCAACGCGGTGCACGCGAGCGCCATGTAGCCCACCAAGCCATTTGTGTGTGCCCGCAATTTACCACTCAGCCGGTTCACTAAAGTATTGAGCGTATAGAGCGTAAACACGTACCATCAGCTTCGTTTTAGCGACAAAAGCTCTGTAACTGTAATCGTGACGCAGTGTGAGATTAATCTATTTTAACATTACTGATTTACTGAATATCCAGTCAACATCAGTACGGCCATTTACGAGCAGGGAATATCATCCAACAATGATGAAATTCAGTGCCAAACACCACACGAACTTAACGTGAATTTAAACATTATCAATTTGGATTGGCGCATAGTGAAATATATTTAACTATTTAGATAGACTGGACGAAAATTATTTGAGACATTAAAGTTTAAAAACTCAATTTTTATCCCCGAAAATTTATAGTTGATAAAAATAAGTCAATACCCACAAGCTCATTGTAAATTATTAATTGCCAAATAATAATAGAATTGAACCCGTTTTGTTCGATGCCGCATGGTTTAGCACCGTAGCTTTCGCAATAGACTAGACTGGCTATGACAGGGCGATCGGGGTTCAAAACCCAGTCGGGTGTAATGAGGGTGGTTTTCCCTAAATTGTTTTCCACTCTCCCTCCACTCAAATGCGGGTACATTTACTATTAATTCAACGTTCCTCATCTCTAACACATTAGCGTAATTAGTACATAGCTATGCGTATAACCCGAACGGGCTACTAAGACGCGGTGCTAAAAGAAAATAACTTGATAACGTTTAAAATAAATCCCCTGTTTTATCTCACTTTATCATATAATTAATTTTTGTACTATTTGGTGTCCAAATATAATTTTTAAATGGAACAAAATTAATGGTGTCCGCCACACATTTCTGTAATTTAGTCTGATGAATGCCAGTATAACGTAGTTATTTAATTGTGTCGAGAGAGTTATATATATATATGTTGTGAAAATGAGGCTGGGTAAGTTATCTTACAGGAAACAATAAAAGTAGGCCTAGTATTACAGATGTTATTTCTCAGTAGGATTTTTTCATTCTCTCTCCACACTAATGAAAGAGTAACCTATCTAAACTCTTCGACTTTGATTTTTTTTTAGCACCGCGTCTTACTACCTGTTCAGGTTCTGCGTAGACTAATTTGTCAGTACTCCTTATTTTGTACTTAGGCCTACTTTAAAAAAATTACGTATACCGAGTCTTGCAACCCATCCGGTCACCAAGATATTTACATATTTACAGTACGTAAAGAAGTAGCGATTAGGAAGGTAACATTCATAGTAAATGTGCCCGCATTTTCGTGGAGGGCGAGTAGAAAATCATCAAAGAAAAACAACCCTCAGAACACACAGCAGAGATTTGAACTCCGGACTCCTCATCACCGGTAAATCAAATGAAACGACAGTGAGGTGTTTGCCCACGTACCCACCGGTGTTAAGTCACCCTACGTGTAAATAGATTTTAAATCTAGTGTTTCTCGTGTGTCTCAATATTGTGTGTGTCTACTAATAGAGTAATCCTGAAAGTTATACCCGATGAGTCGAAAATGTGTTACTGTTAACTAAGAGTTCGTTCTTTTTCAAGTGATAAGTTAATAATGTAGTGTAGTTAGTGTGTCTGTCATAGAATTAAGGAGGACAAGATAGCTAATAGCCGTCGACCATGATGGTCTTGAGATAAGGTGCTCGCCTCAGGACTCGATGTTTGTGGGTTTAAACACAACCAAGGTCAACAGATTTTTCTTGAACCATAAAAATCCGTAACACAACTTCCTTCGGAGGGTAAGTAAAGCAGTCGGTCCCATGTCGATTGTGATATGGAAAGTAACTCTGTTAAATATGTGAAAATACCTTTCCGGCAAAATTGGTAGGTCGTTTAGCGCTTGCTTATAGTAATTCTCGTGTGCTGATATAATTAGGTTTAGAAAGTGCACATCATATGCCTCAACTAAATAAATTTATAATAGCCTGTGCAGCCATTAAATGAGTAAGTAAACAAAAAGATTATGATGTTATGTTACTTTATTACGTTATAATTTTTTAGGCTACTAAAGAGTTAGGCCTGTACAAATTTGAATAAAGATTTACTTTTAAACTTATTCAGAGGATTTTGGCCACACTCTACATACATATGCCATTTCCTTTTAACATCAACTTTTCTCATTTTATTTCTAAAACCTACCATTTTGACAGATACACTTAAAATAAATATTTACACTGATATGGTAGGGATGAGGGTAGAATTCAGAGGAAATTTACCCATATTTGTGTGGATGGAAAGGGAAAATAATTTAGAAAAAGCCACCCTTATACACTCGATTTGGATTACCCTGCCATCGGTATCCGGTATATTGCGAGAGTGACGTCTTAAAACATGGATGCAAGTGGCCTAACAATGAAAATCAATTTAAATTGAAACTTTAGGGCTTTTAAGATAAGCTATCAAATATAAACGATATAAACTTATTTATATGTGGCGAGAGTCAAAATAAATAGGCCTACTTGAAAATCGTGTTCAAGGTTAACTGAAACTCTCATGGAATTGATTCATGCCAGTTTATTTTTTAATAAAAACTTATTTATTATGTATCTGTGTTAAGTTTTATTTAAAGTCATCTTTACAGCTATTTTCTCGGTAACAATGGTCTCAAATCGTCATCAAACTATTATTTCCTTCACGCTCTTAACTTAGCTAAGGCATTCAAATACAATAATGAATTATAAAATGCAATGAAATGAGAAAAAGCCTCCAGTCCCACTTTATATATATATTTAACTTTTTATTATATCTAGATATACTATTTTATTCTGCTATTCAAAGATGTTAAAAGGTAGTTGTAAATTGTTTTTTTCTAAGATTTGTCCCTTTTTCGGAAGAGACCAACCACTTTTACTCTTTTGGCTAACAAACTTTTGGGGTCAAAAACGTTTACACTGTCTTTTAAATAAAGGTATCTTAAAAAAAATCACTAAATACTGTTATAATTAATAATCTGTATTAGATAAAAAAAACTTGATCCGTCTATATACGTATTGTCCTAAGACTATTTTTGCTTGACTTAACCTATTTTACAGGATATCACAATAGGCAAAAGCACTAAGCAACCACGCCTTGAACATCTTGCTCTTTTCTGTAGAAAACTCAATGTGTTTATAGCAAAAACTAATTAGCCAAGCTTAGCCTAAACTTCAAAGTATATTAAAATTCAATAAAAATTTGGATGGATTAGTACATTTAAAGATAAGTTATTGCCATGCAAAGTTATCATGGATTTATCTTTAAGTCGAGAATCTGATTAAGACATTTTAATCGTCTTCAAAATTAATTAATTATCTGACTATCCAATCAAAATACGGTTATACCTTAAGTTTTTTGTTTCTTCTGTAATAAATAAATCCAAGAAGTTTTTTTTGTAAAAATATTATTCGCAAGTCTGATAAGAGACCGAAATTAACGAATTATTTTATTAACCAAACAAAATAATTTAAAGCCTGACTTTTTTTGTGTCTTGTGCAATTAATAACGTCACGATTTTTGTTAGTATAGTTTTCAAAAGATAGTGTAAACGTTCTCAACCAAACTTTTGTCCCAAAATAAACATTGTTGGGGACCTTATATAATATTTTCATTACTATATAAAATACCATTTTACTTTATTAAAATTTTATTCACTTATTTGTAACAATTCAGTTTCTTTAATAAATACGTTAAAAAAATTCAAAAAAAAAATGTAAATGTAAAGGAGGGTCTCCAACAATGTATGTTTTAGAGCATAAGTTTAGTATTCAAGAAAGTACAGATGGTTTTCAAACAAAAATATAAAATTCTAATAGCAATTATATATTATTTTGAACATCAACTAAAGTACTTATTGCAACGTAGTCTAAATATTTTATTTTAAAATAACATTTACGGTTTTTATTTATTGCTCATCTAAGCAGAACGCTATCTTATAAAAATACATTACTATTCCTATTTATTACATGCGTATATAATTTAAGTTAAACTTAGGCCTACTCTAAAATACATTGTAAAATACTCAACAATGTGTTCGGTTTTAACAATGACGTCACAACTATACCTTGAGATTCTTATCAATCAAATGGACCTTATGAGGGTGACTCGAAAAGATATATGAACGTTCCAATTTAAAAAAAAAATTATGATCACGTCCAATAATCGTGATGTAAAACTTTTTTTTTAAGGATAAAATTTGACGTTTGACATGCGTTACTCACCTGTTTAAAAAGCGCTGTCTGCTGAACTTGTTCAGCTCCCCGAGTCGATGGGATGAAACGACCGCACAAAAGAGTAATAAAAAGGCAAAGGAAATTACACGACAGATAAAAAAATTGTTCAAAAGTTTTCATACACACAACACGATTACTTTAAGAACTGTAGACGACACAAACGGGGACAACAGAGAGGTTTCCTGAGAGGAATATGTATCTGATCTAGACGAGACTGTCTTTAGGGGCCGTTGACACCGAGAACACACTAGCTGGAAGGTTGAGAATGACTGTTGACCGGCCAGCCCGCCGCGCGAATAGCGGTCTTACGAACTGAGAGGCTAGGGAAAACACGAAGTGCTCGTTCGCAACGAACCACCTGAGCGACGCTAGCGCTAGCTAGTGGCAAACTGGAGAAACGCACGGAGTGGTGCATCCTCACAAGTGACTCGATGTTACAGTTATATCATCCAGCCATCGTCTGATGGCTTCGAATTAACACGAACCACATGCTCTAATACTGTTAATCAGGGGTGGACTGGCAGATTACAAAAGGCCCGGGATTACAAATGTACAAATAAATTCATTAAATACCATTGAAACTATGTTTCACTGTAAGCTAAAGTGGTGAGGTGAAGCATATATATAGTTAGAACATTTAGTCTCAAGTCCATTTCAGCTACACTATCAATGATTACACCGCTATTCAGTCCACTTCTTCTTTCTACTGGCATAAGCAAAAATGTGTCAGAAGTGTTAGACAATAGCTAGGAGTCTATTTTTGAAATAATGAAATTTGTGAAATGATCCTCCACCTGCTATACTTGTGTGGATCACACTTTCAGTATACACTGAATAAATGCTTATACGCTTGGCTTAAGAATTTTTTTATAAACAACAGTAATAAACAACAAACTGGACGGTTTTAAATTTAATGCCATCGTATATCTTCAAAAATGATATATTTTGGACACCCTTAGACCTACAAACTGGAACTTTTGATTAACATTAAAAAGACAACCACTTTGAATTGAATAGGTAGGTTTATTTTAGCTTAAAGTAGTTTCGGCAGGCCAAAGCAAACTGGCCCACCACCGGAATATATCCCGGTGTCACAATAGCCCAATACGCCCCCCACCCCCACCCCCTTTCCGCTGTCAGATGTTAATACATACGAGCGGAATTTTATTACTTTAATTTATATGCTAAAATGTGGAACTCAAAACTACCGCCTCTCAGAAATGGTTGGTCAACCCTTCAAGCACAATACCTCTCGGGTTATGCGCTTAAGTACTAATTACGATAATGGATTAGGAATGGGTGAGGTTGAATTTAGAGGAAGTGATCCCGCATTTGCGTGGAGGGGGAGTAGGAATACATTTAGGGAAAGTCACCCCCAGTTCACCCGACCGAGATTCGAACCTTGATCTCCCCGTCCTTGGCAGTCGAGGTCAACACGACTAGCGCGTTAGCCAACTACGCCACCGAGGCAGGGGGAGGGGTGGGGGAGAAAAGACCTACGATATGCCAGAAATGTGTGCGGTGCAATCATATTATTTTGAATGATTACTCAAAATTTTCTGTGGTGACGAGGGAGGACAAAGCGACAAAGTTTCTTGTTAATATCTACAGTATGTCCCTATTATAACAGAATTAAAATTTGTGCACAATGCTTATCTGTGAAGCCATTCTAAAAGGTAAAAACTCATAAACTGTCTTTTCAATGCAGTTGTTATCCAAAGATAATTTAATATTTCAACAATATTTTGTATTAGGAACTTCTATTAAGTCTTTATCTCCAGTGATGTTTAATCAGAAATGATCCACGTGCAATATTGTTTGTGTAAATTTAAGATTTCTAGAAGATTGTATCACAGAATTGACTGGCATTTGATGCACGCTTTTAAACTTAAATCCAAACATAATTATCTTCATAAGCGTGTGCAGATATAAAGTTTAGTAGAGGCCAGACATAATATCGAACCAGTTTTAGCGATGGATGAACATGTTTATGAGGCCAGACATAATATTGTCTCTCTTTTGTACAGGATTGAACATGTTTAGGAGATCCAAGCATAATATCTCTCCCTTTCCACCCATAAATGGTCATGTTTAAAAGAGATGCAGGGAGGAGGGATCAGATATAATGTTGGGCCCCTTTTATCCACGAATGAACTTGATTTATTTCACATGTCAATAAGATCATGCCAAGCACTCAAACATCAACTGAGTCAGGTCAGATAGAGTTTTGCACTAAAATTGTAGGCCTACACAAGATGTATGAGTATTAAGATGCTAAAGTTAAAATCCACAAATAATTTAATTTTACCGGTATTTATTTATTGCTGCTACAGTCTGATTGCGCGGTTTTATATTGTATTTTGAGGACATTCCCCGCCAAAAGTTAATGCACCCCTCTATAGGGGGAGGGGGTTTCTTCAGCCCCTGCTGTGCATGAGGTGATGACATAACGCTATATGTGTGAAATAGCAAGTGGTATGGCTGGTTGCACGGATACCATGTTTAAATTGTTATGGTAGGCCAGGGTTCAAATCCCTCCCGCCAGCAAAATGCCAGTGAAGTTCTTCTTAATTACTGTACATTATACTATCATCTTTTCTAAATGAGTACGATTAACATCAGAGCTCTGAATGGCTTGTAATTCGTGCGCTGATAGTAATCAGTTGGTTCAGAGGGTAAACTTTAAAAACCTTCAATGGTAAATTAGCATTTGTACATGTCTGTAATTCGAACAAACCCCATGGGTTTGTCCGCATTCCCAGTGGTGCGGGTTGAAATAAAATAGGTTACAGTAGGATTTTGGGAGCAAGAAACTCTTAGAAAATACAAACATATTTTTGCGGCCCCCATTGTTAACATTTTACTATATTATTTGTGTTATTTTGTAGATGTTGATAATATAATATATCAAAAGTGACAGCTGTGGCTAACATGACTTAGCGTATGAATTAGTTAAAGTATATACAGAGTGTTCGGAAACTCATAGCCCAAACTGCACATATAACTTGATTGAACCAAAAGTAAAACAAAATCCCTTTAAACTTACATCCGGAAAACTATGCTACTACCATTAAATTGTGTTCAAAATTTCGGTTTACAGCACCGTGAGAACAAAGCTGTTCAAGCATGCGTGTACAACAAGTTGTGTTGGGATTAGGTGCGTGGCACTGCACATGTAATAATGGCAAGCACTTTCTGTGATGTAGAATTGTTAATGATGACCCTCAGAATGTATCCGAATTATAGATGGACTGGTGTGTTATGTTCTGTTACCGTGCTTCAAGATGTCGAGGTGTGTAGTGCCGCGCGCCTAGCTCCTATGCAACTTGTTGTATACGCATGCTTGAACAGCTTTGCTCTCCCGGAACTGTACGCCGAAACTTTGAGCACAATTTAATGGTATTAGCATAGTTTGCTGGGTGTAAGTGTATAGGGATTTTATATTACTTTTGGCTCAAACAAGCTACATGTGCAGTGTAGGCTAAGAGTTTCCGAACATTCTGCATAATAGCTTAAAGCTGTCAGATAAGGCTCTTCCTATAAAAATAGAACTGTACAAGTAATTCTGAGTTCATTATAGGTGAGTTCCCAGATGCCAATAGCCTCACTTATTTTAAAGCAGCCTGCACCGGTGGTCACGTTCTCTTAGACGTCAAGCTCTCAACAGGCTGGATCGCCGGTTATGGATAAGTCAAAGTTTGAATCTCGGCCGGGTGTATGGAATTATTTTTTCTATATTTGATTCGTCACCATAGCTTTCCCATTCTTACTAACCACTAATGATTGTGCACTTACATAACATCCTCGTTATTAAGGCTAGAACCTAATAATAATTTGTTGAAGAAGTTTTGCATTATGAGACCGCCAAAATTATATATATATATAACAGTTTTTCATTAATTCCAAATTAACCTAAATCATCCTCGTCCCATTGGTTATATATTTAAATAATTTATGTTCGGTATTGCCAATAGAAAGTGTTAACAATAATGTTAGCTACGATACCTGATAGTTATGCAACCAGAAAATCTAAAGAGAAGCGCGTGAAGTATTACTGTTTAGAGATAGGCGCTGGTGAAGGTTTCATTCGCTATCATTGGGCTTGGATTTAATAATAAATCACAGGCAAAAGTATAACATGAGAAGTTTATAAACTTAATTATTAATGTATTTGTTATGTTTTATAATGAATCGCAACCAATTATAAACCCATATTGGTCAATAAAGTTTTTAAATAATTACTGTAATTGCTTCATACTGGGCCAAAAATCAAACTAGAAAAAAGAGTTTTAAGTATTTTTTTTCTGACTTTTATAACTTTTACTTGTACTATACAAGAAACTATAATATATTTCAAATGAAATTTTGATATATAAATATTTCTGTAACTTCCTTTGCCTAAAAATAAGTTGTTTTTTTAATATCTATTACGACCTAAAACTTTAAACTGCGTGTTTATTTGCTTTTTATTTTGTTTTAAGTTGTAGATCAATTTTAGACTTACAATAGTAAGAGGATTAGTTGTCAGTTTTGTTGCATTGCGATTTTATATCCATCAAAAATTTACAAGTGTTACATAGTTTGTTTTTATGTCGAGGCTGGCAATGGAAATGAGTTGTTTTTTTTGCGTTTCAATTAGGCTGTTCCTTATTTTACATTGATTCACATATAACATCTCTTTTTAAAGTGATAAGGCTATTAGAGCAATTAAATAATGATCAACCCTCGACTAAGTAAAAATTGAATTAATTATCTATGCAGCTTAACATGTGTTATTATTATTATTATAATTATTATTATTATTATTATTATTAACTATAAAATATTAACTAACATATCATGGACCATTGTGGCTACAGATTTACAAATACATAGGTGAAAATCTAAGTTGAATTACAGCTGGGCAGTCATATTGAAATTTAGAATATATATTTAAGAGTCGGCGGGAGATAAATTGTTCGTATTGAAACTACAGGTTGATCTGAAGGAAAGAATATTTCAAAAACTATAATACCAATTCACTAGCAGGTTTTTAATTCCTCTTTTTCTATATTTATAGAAACTAACAATATCGTGAAAAAAATAAAATTATTTATTGATAGCCATCAATTAAAATTCAAATAAAAAGTTTTACGCTAAATGTTGAAATAAATAAAAAAATCCAAACATTTGATATTTAAAAAAAAGTTATTTAAAAAAATAATGAGATTTTAAAAATTACATATTTTTTTTACCGTTTCGACAAAAAACTTATGTCCAGGCCCAACATAAAAAATGACTGTAGCCGGCTACATGGTTCCATGTAGTTCCGCGGTTTTCTCCCAGGGCAACTAACGTAAAGGTTCCCCCACCATATTCAAAATAAGAAAGATTATACAAATATTGACTACATACGATCCAATGACAGCTAAAGTTTTTATCCGATCGTAACATGTAAACTCTCTTTAAGTTGGTAATTCCAAGGCCATCGTTTTATTAAAAGAATTATTTTATGAAAAATATATACGTTTAGAGTTATTTTGAATATTTGTGTGGTGATTAGAAATTATGTAGTATTGAAGTGCAAGGGACAACATTTAAAATTTCCATTTTTTTTATCCTATCAGGTACAAGTGATCGTTTTTATTCATTCAATTCCGAGCCCTTTCTTTTACACATATGTTGACTTCATATGAGCCAGTGACAGCTAAAGTTTTTATCCGATCGTAACATGTAAACTCTCTTTAAGTGGGCAATTCCAAGGCCTTCCTATTTTTCAGGAAATTTTTATATTAAAAATTGATATTTTTAGAGTTATTTCGAATATTTGTGTGGTGGCTAGCAATTCTGTAGTACTGAAGTGCAAGAGACAATATCTAAACTTTCTATTATTTTATCTGATCAGGTACAATGGAACTTTTTTTATTTAATCAGGTCTGGGCCTTTTTTTCCCCACTTGTATTGACTACATAAGATCTAGTGACAGCTAAAGTTTTTATCCGATCGTAACATGTAAACTCTCTTTTGTAGGCAATTCCAAGGCCTACCTATTTCTCAGGGAATTTTTGGATTAAAAATTGATATTTTTAGAGTTATTTTGAATGTTTGTGAGGTGTCTAACAATTTTGTAGTACTGAAGTGCACGAGAAACCATTTAAATCTACAACTTTATCTAATCGAGTCTTGTGAACTTTTTTATATACTATAATTCGAGCCCTTCCTTTTACCACATATGTTGACTACATAAGAGCACGTGAAAGCTACTTGTTTTTCCAATCGTAGAATGTATACTCTCTCTTTAAGTAGGTAATTCCAAGGTATTCCTATTACTTAGGAAATTTTTGTATGAAAGATCGATATTTTTACAGCTATTTAGAATGTTTGTTAGGTGTCTAGCAATTTTGTAGTATATAGGTGCACGAGACACCATTTAAATGTATAAATTATATGATCGGGTTTTGTGAACTTTTTTATGTACGTTATATCTAGCCCTTCCTTTTACCATATATATTTATTTTCAAGATCCATGCCAATCATCAACCCTGATTATATTGTGGAAGCGTAGAAGATAAGATTGGAAACTACTACTATGGCCGCACCATCTAAGAACATTTAAATACATAAGTTATCATTGATAATGATTCACAACTATCATAATTTTAGGGAGGTGCGTGTTTGTGTGCTGTTGATCATTTTCGGCAGCTTTCGCCTTAGGACCCGCAATCACTAACGAGCAGTTCCGGGATATTATAAGTTGATTAAAAAGAAACCTTAAGTTCGGCAATGCGCTATTTAATATCTCTATGTGTAATAATTGGATTTAGAGGAGTGTTAATTTATCAGTTAATCATTCACTCCATATGTCTGCAACTGTGCTTAAATTTATGAAACCTTTTAAAAAATACTGCTTTTTATTGATTAATGTTCCTCTTGTTTCTGACAAGTAAATAATTATTTTAATCCTGTTTTTTAAATAAATATTGATATAAGTATGATTTTTTCAGCAAACTACCAGAGCTATTATAATAAGACTGTGTTCTATATTTATATCAGTTTTATAGTATAATGTATTATGTGACAGTACTTGGATTTTAGGACACACAATCGTATTAGGCTTTCTCTCTTTTTAAAATCAAAATGAAAAGGGCCTTTCTCTTGTGATTATATTTGAATTTTGTAAAATAATGATAGAGGTATTTTAATTGTACACTATCTAGATGAAATTAGAGAAACTTGGAGAAAAAGTAGCTTTTGGCTCTGATACCACACAGCCCAAAATTAACTATTCATGATTATCAGGATAAACTGGACCGTCTTGACCAAAACTTTGTTGAAGTTCCTTTAATAGATTGTAATGAAGGGTTACCAAAAAATGAAGACCGTTATGGACACCATGAATAAGGTTGATTAAATTAATGTTTATTTTTTAATTTATTTTATAATGATTTGATTTTTTTGATTTTTTTTTATATTTTTGTTGCCCTTCTGAGTGTGAATATAAATAAGTTTATTGTCATACGATATCAATGTTTGTGACTTCTAGTATTTTATTAATATTATTTGTCACCTTGATTCACCTGTTCGGGTTGTACCCATGATATATCATAATTGCGCTAATATGTTAAGGATGAGATAGGTTGTAATTTAGAGAAAGTGTAACCAATTTTGAGTGGAAGTTGAGTGGAAAACAATTTAGGATAAACCATATCAGTACACTCAACCGGGATTCAAACCCCAATCTTCCCGTTATCAGAAGGCCAATTTGAGAAAGGGACGCCAAATACTTTAGAGCATTTGATTACTGAATATGTGGATTTTTTTAGCACCACGTCTTACTACCTGTTCAGGTTATACGCCTATGTATTTGCGTGGAGAGTGTGGGGGAAACCATTTAAGAAAAACCGCCCTCAGTGCACCCGAGCGAGATTGAACTCCGATCTCCCAGTCCTCGGCATTATAGTCTAACACGAGACAGCGTGAGACCATGCGGCCACCGAGGCTGGTATGTGAATATTCAAAGTTGGAATGGTTGCTTTACGATATTGGGGTTTTGACTATACACTTAGCTGCTTCATATCATGCCAATGTTAAAACATTGGGGTTTTTTTCCGCTACGTCTTACTAGTCGACGGGGCTACCCACAAATTTATATTTTGGGGTAGATATATAAAAGGTAGGATTCTTGAGGACGTGTACCCGCATTTGCATGGATAAAACTTGGAAAATAATTTGAACTAAAGAAAGAGAACCGTATGCACACCCAACAGGAACTCAAGTCCCGACCTCTTAATCACCATAAAACTAGGATAGGCGAAACTAACGACTTTTCCCACGTGGTCATCTGTGTGGGTAGCGTGGTATAAACTGCGCACATCATTAAAAAGTACTCTAATATATAGTTAAATAAAATAATATATATATTATAATTATATAAATAAAATACTATCGGTGGGCACGCGGATTTAATGTCAGGTTCACACTTATGTTTTTCCGGGGATAGGCAATCTTGGCAGGGGGAACTGAGGACATATTTCCTACACATAAATGCGGGTATATTTCTCACTAACCCTACCATCTTAATACTTACCCTACTGCAGGAGGAAGACTGGTGGAAAGACAAAAGATGGAGGCATTTTACTAAACGAACCTGGCCACAGGCTGGAAACAGTTCATGATGGTGATAATTCATGGTAGATATTTGCGAGAAGTGTGTGAGGGTCCAATAAGGTCAATATCTACGTAGATTTCATGGCATGAATGTACAGAGGCGAACATTCAACCACTTTTGCGAAGAGTGTGGGATCTGGTTTACATTGTACAGATAAATAACCCTTTATAATCCTCCTTGCTTCTTGCCATTGACTTGTATCACTTATATCAGAGTGATGCAATTTGCAGCTTTCGACCCGTTTTCTTCTAGATCACCGAACTCAACAGCTTTTAAGATAAATTTTAACCGATCTCCATTAGCAACAAATTTGCGACATTAAAATGGGCTTAGCTACTTAAAATATTGGTATCATCATAGTATTAATTAGTTTTCACCTCTTTTTTCCCCTTATTAAATTATTAGTTTTAAATTTAACACAAGAGTTAATAACGGCTTTTTACACACAAAACTCTCACAGTTTTAGCCTGATTGTCCTACGAATGACTTTCCAAAGGCCTTTTTTCCTGCCAAAATGCTATTATATAGTAGGATTCTACTAGGAAAAAGCACCTTTCAGTTTAATATTAGTAATAAAATCGGGCTGTATCGATTAATGTCACCACTAATATCTGTATATCAGGCACATATCTAGGGGGGGTGGTCTGTGGGGCTTAAGCCGTCGCCTCCCCCCTCCCCCAAGTAAACAGAAATGAAAAACAGATAGTAGTAATAAATTCTTAATTTAAAAAAATATGGTAGTAATTAATTTTAGTTTCACTTTCTTAACCAGACTCAACATTGTAAATAATAAGATGTAATATACTCAGGAATTCCTCCACGCGCAGAGACAAAAATATGTCAAAATTACATTTAAAAAAATGTTACAGTTGACCCATGCTTGCATTGACTAATAATTAATATAATTTTTTTTATAGAAAATGTATTAGTTTTTATAAAATTGTATTTAAAATTAATATATTTTCTATTAAAAGTCATAAAAATTATATCAATTATTAGTGACTACTATGTCCACTTCAATTTTGATATATTTTTCTATCTGTGCAGATCAGATTCGTCCTACCCCCTTCCCCCCACTGTTTAGTCTTGTGATGATTGTAGTCGTCAGACAATATTTGAAGAATATGCCTCTCCCCCTTCCCCCATCTGAAAGAAAATTCTGGACACGGGCCTGCTGTCTATAACTATAAGGGCATAACAAAAGAAACTAGGAGTGACATAGAGTTAATTATGATGATTGACATACAGTCCTAGCTGATATATATTTATATCATTATTTGTTCTTCCTTAATGTCGGCTGTCAGTTCCAGTAGTTGCTGTCTTACAGTTAGAAGTTAGGTTTAGAGTAATGCTGTTAGGGGTAGGGAGGGTTTGGTTTTAGAGGAAGTGTACCCACATCCATATGAAGGTGAAGTGGAAAATTATAAGGAAAACCACCTTCAGTACACCTGACCAGGATTCGAACCTCTATCTCCCTGTCATCAGCAGTCTAGAGTCTATTGCGAGAGTAGCGCCATAAACCATGTAGCCACCAAATCAGATAATTTCATAATAGTTTCTCCTACTAGATTTTTGTTTCGCTTTGCACTTTGAATAAGTCCATGTCAACATTAATTGGGGAAACACTGAATACAAAACATGTCAAAATTAGTTTGTTTTTAAATATGCAACCTCAAGCAGTATTGTATAAGAATCCAGGCTTAAGTTAGCGTATTTCACAATTTTATTTTCTTGCAATTTTACTTGCTCCTCCCATTTACTTTCTCTTTCTATAGAACACTTAGCTGGCCTAACTTTCTGCCTTCTTCCCGCAGATTAATGTTGCAAGATGAATCTGTATTAAATCATTATTTTTTTGACCAATTTTAATTCTTTCACTTTTGAGCATTTTTAGATTAAATTTTTTTTTTATTCTCTCTTTCTGTATACTCAACTTCCCTCCCTTTATGTAGTTCAATTACTGATTTATAAGATCCTACTATTTCCACTTTGAGCGGAAAGCGTTCAAGTTTTAATCCGATGCTACTTAATATTTTCTCACATGACTGGTATAGTGATATAATTCTATAATTAATCTAATGTTGTGGAAGGAAATATTTTATTTAGCCCTCTATGCTTCCTTTCTTCTGTTTTATAGTTTGATAGGATGGAATATTTGAATTTGACAAGTTGCTTAGTAGGGATATGCAAACTCAAATTTTTTGATTTGAGTAAATCTCAAACCAGCTTCTCAAAAATATCTTGAGAATCAAGTTGAGCTTGGGTTGATTTTTTTTTATTAAAATTGAATTGTGTAAAAAAAACAAATATGTATTTAAAAAATAAAATTAAGTCTTGACTCAAGAGATTTAAAACCAAATTTAATATTATTTTTGAAAGGAATACTGCACCAATGTTTTTCCAAGGAAAGGTTATTTTAACATGTATTGTCAAGTCTAACACTGGTTAGTTATTTCTATAAACTTGTGTACTCTTGACACATTACCCCACTGCCTCAACTATGTTTAAAACATTCTAAATTATTTAAAGATAGGCCTTTATAAAAATAAAATGCCTAGCCATCACCTGCTGGGGGACTTCACCAAAAGCCACCCCAGTTAAAACCCCTTCTTAGTAGTATTAAAAAATGTGCTACACCTGGTAGGGGAAGAAACTTATTTGTGTGTGTGGAGGGGCTTACAAGGGGGAGAAAAAGGGGGGAAGGGGGCAAGTAAAGAGTAATTAGCAGAAAAAAGTTTTCTTTTAAAAAAGCAAGCATTTTAAAATTGGATGGTCCTAGAAACTATTGAGAGTAGTTCTCATCTGGAATTTTTTTACAAATTAGACTCCTCTCTCTACAATCTATTTGGAGTGGTCCTTCCCTAACAATAAAAAAAAACGGATGCCTCTATAAACTAAATGGAGATTAATGCAAGGCTATCTTTCAGCTACATATTTAAAAATATCAGAGGAGAGTAAAATAAATCTTGAGGAGGCAAATTTATTCCAAGGGGGTGCAAAGAGGTCCAATGACAACAACTCGCAACGGCAACACAAAAACTATAGTAGGATTCTAGTGAGAAGGATCTTTTAAGAAATACAAACATAATTTTTATGGTCATCATTCACCATTTTACTATATTATTAGCATTATTTTATAGGTATTGATAAATATCTTTCAAAAGTGACAGCCACAGAAACATGACTTTACATAAATATATATTAAAATGGTTTTGGTAAATTTTGTAACCACCAATAAAGTGTCTTCCTATCTGGATCTAAAAGTATGTGTGAATGCTAACAATATTTTAGCAGCCATGTTAATGGTAAATATGTCAAGCACCATTTAATGTAAATGTATACCAACTAGAATTTAGACAGACATTTTGCCTAGTTTGGTTATAAATTAATATATTTGAATTCCTAGTAGAAGGAAAAATTCAAGCACTTTTCCAAGGTTTTTTCCTGATGCTCAAATTAAGTAATAATTTCAAGATTTCCCAAACAGTGGTCATCATGTATATTATGTTTTGTTTCTTCAAATGTTTTTAAATACTACCATACATTTTGAGCGTGACAATAAGTTATTGAAAACTTTGCTGAGGGTGGCTTAATTTTTTCTAGAGCAATAGTTTAAACTTGTAAATGCATTACAGATTACAGATGACTGATTTTGTTGCACACACTGTGATGGATGTCACAAGCGATCAACTAAAAACAGCGTGCATGCTTGCATGGTTAAATATAATTACTTGCTGGGTAATAATAAATACTATACAATACATACTTTTGAAAAATTTTTATTTATAAAATTTACACCTTTTTATAAGTGTAATAACTAATAAAAGTGAACATAAAAACACAACGTTTAAAATTTACAAAACCCTTCTATTGACCATAATTTGTAAATATTAGTTTATATATTGTTTAACACAAGTATGTAAACAGCACAGCACTGGTGATAGATATTAACTACCAAATGTGTGTTTTGTGAGTATTTTTTAACCCCACAACACAAACTATTATTACATACACCATGGCACATTTATAATGTTCTAGTTAACATGATTTAACCAATGGCTATCAATAATAAAGTACATTAGTTAAAAAAAAAAATAGTTAAGAAAAGGTGATCCATATGTTATTATTTAGAGGAACAGTTATTGATATTAGGTTTTCTTTTGCCATAAAGACCATGGCTAATTTGATTGGAATGTAAGAAATTAACAATTTGTGCAAATCACTTATGATGACAATCGTATTTATTATACACCACAAAACAAATCTTCTTAGACTAGCATTTATACATATGATAACAAATTAACCAATGTTACCCTAATATCTAATAACAAAATATAAAAGAATTGATTCAAAAGTAAAATATCTTGATTTTTATTGCAAATAATTTGAATACAAGTAAAAAAAAAGTGGTGATTGGTGTAAATTTCAAAGTAGGATCATACTAATGTCAAAAACTGGCGAATATGGCTCAACTTTTGATTCATATAAATGATTCATGTTTTGAAAGTGTAAGTCAAACAAATTAATAAACACATACGATCATTTTAATTAATACATACATTAAGTTAGGTAAACCAACAAGTGTGTCCATTTAAAGTTACCCTTTTACTGATCCATCCCCAAAGTTTTATTATTTTTTCCCTTGTTGTGTCATGCGCAGAAAAGCCATTCCATGTGTACGGAAATGCTGCTTCAACTCAAGGTCACTATCAAACATTTCCTTACACACACGACACTTGTTTTCCTGCAAGTTCTCAGACTCCACATTAATACCACTATCGGACTCACTCTGTGATGTGTCCGACTCATCATCTGACATATCGTCTGAGCTCAGCTCTGGGATGACGCAGTCTTTCTCCGCTACATAAGAGTCAAAGTCTCGAATGGTATGTTCAAGAAATAAATGATTCTTAAAAGATGATTTGGCAACAAAACACTTACCGCACTCCATACATTGATGACTACTCTGTGGATATTGTGTCCTATGATCAAGAATGTGGCCTCTAAACTTAGTTACATCCTCACACAAGAAATTACACACTGAACATATTAATTTGCTGCTAGATTCCTTCCCGCTGTCTGTCTTCACATTTATTCCACTTGTAAAAGGTGTTATTTCGGGTTTTAATTTAGAAGTATTTTTTTTCTTAGCTTTGGTTGGTCTCTCCGGTGTCCATTCCCTCCTACGCTTAGTGATAGTGATCTTTCTTCCCTTTTCACTCTTTAGCACATTAACTTGGGCAGTTTCATGTTGTTTTTCAAGTTCTACATTTTGAGATGAAACCGGTGAAAATACCTGTACATCTTTTTTTTGTGCTTGGTCGATCTTGTTTGTTTTCACATGTTGTTTAGCAAGTTCTATATTTTGAGGTGAAACCGTTGAAAATATATGTTCATGTTTCTTTGATGTTTGGTTGAACACATTTGTTTTCACATGTTGTTTTGCTAGTCCTACATTTTGAGATAAAACTGTCGAAATCTGCACATCTTTTTCTAATGTTTGGCTGAGCATGTTCGTTCTCACGTGATTTTTACTAAGTCTCTTATCTTTTGCAAATTGAGTTCCCTCACCCTTACTATGTTTTGATCCAATACTATGATTTGATTTGAATGCATTATTTTTGTTTCTCTTTATGACTTTAACTGGTTTGTGAGGGTGAAGACTATGAAACTGTGTAAAATGCTTTGAGAAAAGATGAACCTCAACTGATTCATGACAGACAGAACACCCTACCTTTTGTGGGCCTTGAAGAGGTTTGACTCGCCATAATTTGCTTCTTGGATTGTTGAAGGTAGCAGTAGGTGACTTAATAACTGTAGAAAGGACACTACCATTCAGTGGCCTTTTCTGTGTTGTTGAATCATCTAAGTCCTTGCGTAGCGCAGTACTAGTGCAGGCAGCACAACAAAGAGGGAGTTCAGTAATATCTCCAGAAGGGTTAAACGCCTGACCACAATTCTCACAAACATTGTTTTCTTGTTTTACAACACTTGATGGGTTCTCTGTACCACTCACATCATCCAAACTAAGGGGATCTTTCTCTAAGATTTCAGATCCATTGGAAAGTGCTGGGAAAAAAACTTGGCTTTCATCAGTCTCTTTGGTAGAAGTTGGAGCAGATTCTGTGTTCAAAGAAACTTCAGGGGGCACATTCATTATAATTTTAGTTTCGAAAGTTTCTTTTGTTTCCAGAGTAGTGTTACAGGTGCTAGAGGTGGTGGAAGGTGTTACAATTCTAGAAGCATTTAAGAAAGTTCTGGGTAAAGTAGTTTGGTCCCGAACTATGGAAGGTATTATTTGGACTGTAGGCTTTAACAAAGATTTTGGTAAAATAGTTCTTTGAAAAACACTTTTTCGAGCGGCATCAAGAATATTCAAGACTTTAAAGGACTTGTTGGATTGAATTGGCAGTCGTACAAGGTTGGGGGATATACCATTTAATTTACTTACAAGGGGACTTTTGATGGCCACATACTGTTGTGTCATCTTCAATTTGTTTTGCTTTAACTGAGGCATTTGCCGTTTGCATAGATCAATGTGGGTGGACAGCACAGTCTTGGAGTGGAATACACGTTTACATGTGCTACACTGGTACACATATATCAGGCACTGTCGGCCAAAGGCATGCTGCTTTATGTGTGTCGCTATGTTAGGCAAGGTGATGAGTGTATCTGAACACAGGGTGCACAATTTGTAGGTCTGCTTTTCAAATATACCTTTATGAGCATTGGCCATGTGCACATGTAGCTCATTGATTGATAAACAGGCGGCTTGACATTTTCCACACTTGTAGAGTGTCTTCACGTGATGCCTGCAATGATAAATAAAAAATAAGATAAACTTTATATAAAAACAAGGTTTCAACAGAATTTCTATTTTTCAATCTTGTTAGCTTGCTACCAAAATTGAAAAGGTGAGATCAAAAAAGAAAGAAATTCCACCTCTTTTAAAAATCAAACCGAGATAGTCAATTATTTGTATATAACAAAGATGGAAATTAGTGAGTTGAAAAAAGGTCATTTCTCTTTTACTCAGATCCCCTCAATATTAAAATTAGATTCTCAAATGAGATATCAAAGGAAAAGATCTTGTCAATGTTTTTCTTTTTCCACTAAACATAATAAAGTAGCTTGTACAGCTCAACTTTCATAGGAAGAGCCTTTTAGAAAAAACAAACATATTTTTTAGGTCAACAATTATAGCATTTTACTATTATTATTAGTGTTATTTTATCAATATTGATCAAAAGCCTCAACTAACATAGCATACTCTAGGTGCAAATTAAATTAAATCTAAACTAAACATTGAAAAGAGGATACAGTTTTTTTAAG
Source organism: Timema shepardi (assembly GCA_902151425.1). Taxonomy (NCBI): domain Eukaryota; kingdom Metazoa; phylum Arthropoda; class Insecta; order Phasmatodea; family Timematidae; genus Timema; species Timema shepardi. The sequence continues at coordinate 85,723 of CABFVX010000649.1, forward strand.
TATACAGCCTTGAGCTTCTATCCTCTTTTCAATGTTTAATTTAAAATAGCCGTTTAGAGCCATTTTACCTTAGTTGAAATTAAATATAGTTTAACCTTTAGTGTTTGTTACTACATTGCAGGCTAAATAACATCATCAGATTGTTTTTATCTATTTCAATTTTATTAAGAAAATTATTAATTTTTTTTGTGAGGTTAGGAATCTATGCTTGATGTTTATATTGTTAACTTGAATAAGCCCCCTGAGAAAAGGTATATTTTAAGATGTATTGTTTGAAATTTTATTTTTTAGTATTATATTATTCATACATTAAATATTATTTATATTATTTTGTAACTTGTGACTTCTAAATCTGACATTTATTATTAAAAATACATTATTACATTTATGATTCGAAAAAAATATTAATTCAATGTCTGATTTGATAATAAACCTTAATTTTAAACAAAGTGTTTACATTAGAAAATTAAGTCTTGAAATAAAATTGTATTAAAAATTAAAAAGGAAAACATTCTATGAATTTCCTATCATTTTTAGTTTATAAAAAGTGCAATACCAGTTGAAAATAAAATAATAAATAAACTGTAAGCTATCATTACTTGCTATGATTAATCTATGGAAGTATTATATACTAGTAATAAAAGTATAATTTATGCTTTGTGAATGGTGATTGATTAATTTGGTAGTTTTTAAAACATACATCAAACTGAATTTAATAGCCATGCTATTATCACCTTAACTGATAGCTTGTGATCTTAATTGGTCACTCATATGTATCTGACGATTTTCGTACGTTCATTACAGACTCTGCCTTAAAATATGGGTGAAGAATGACCCTGGACATAGGATGATTCCTGGATAGCTCAGTGGCTAGAGCATTGGCGTACCAAGCCAAAGACCCCAGGTTAGATCCCTGTGTCCAGATGTAATTTTTCAATTTACAGACTATTGTACATTAAAGTGTTCAAACATTAAAAAATATATAAATGTGTATAAAACATGTACACAATATTGAGTTAAGCTTAGCTAAGCAATAACCAAGTGTCTTCTTAGTTAGGTTAATTGTTTTCCTACCACATTTCACTGCTAATGGGATAGAGGTGAGGAAGCAAAAATGTAAAGGGTCAGTAAGACACCATTTAGGAAAACACACAGCCAGGATTCAAATCTTGAATTTTCAGGCAAGGTCAAACCAGGCTAGATAAATCTGATACTAAGCCGCATACCCACTGGTGCAGGTAATTAGGTTATAATGGTATTGCTTTTAATTATAATGCTATATTTATCATCAACGTCTACATTTGAAATTACTAAAATTAGTAAATAGATTAATTAAAAAAATTCAGATGAAACTTGGTTTTCACTATTTTTTTTATATTTTTACTCTCAACATGTATAACTAATGGAAGAGTTGAAATTTTGTTTTATCTCTTGTGTGGGATTAAGAGATATCCTACATGAATTAGCTTTTCAAAGAATATTACATTTACCTTACTATCAGGTGTCACTTCATACACATGGGCACTCTGTTTACCCTGAGGTTGCAGCCTTTCCTTGTTTGTTTTCACTTTGGTACTTCTTATGTGATCGGGCTATAGTACAGCCTGTCAGATAGGACTGTAACCTTGCACTATAAACAAAGTGTACATAAACAAGAATGTGATTTTGAATAATGAACACATCATATGTTGATGTTTCACTAACTTTTTAATCACATGAATATAACGTATTTGCCCTCAATGTTTAGCTATCATCATCATCATCATCATCATCATCATCATCATCATCATCATCATCATCATCATCATCATCATCATACTCATCATCCGCTGTTTCCGCCTCTGCAGGTTGTTTGGCACATCCTCTTCCATTCCTGTCAATCTTTCCAAACTTTTCCCTCAGCCATGCATCTCCAGTCCGATCCTTTAGCATCTGGTCTAATCCAAATCCCTTCACTAACACTCCTTTATTCTTAAACCCAAACATATACATATTCTTAGAACTTTGTCATAAGCCTTTTTTAATGTCAATGAAGGCTATCATGGTATAGTTACCATAGTTCCCATCTTTTTTAAAGGCTCTGTCTCAATACACAGATCGAATTAACTGTAGATCTTCCTTGCCGAAATCTGCACTGATCTTCCATTGCTGTTTCCTCTATTTTTCACTTAGCTTTTCGTATAATTTAAAAAAAAAATATTTTCACACAGTGGCACAGCAATGTAATCCCCCTGTAATTTTCCCATTTTGACTTCTCTTTTTTATATATGGGCAAAATAGCAATTTTACACCAATATTCTGATATTTTTCTTTCCTTCCATAGAGCTGATTTCATCCTTTCCACTGTTAATTCATCTATTCCTGGGGATTTTCCATTAAGTAGCTCTCTGACTACTATCTCTAAATCTCACATATGAAATGTATCTACCTCCTCTTCTGTAACTACTGTTTCTCTCATCTCTCCTTTGCTATTTATTTCTGTTCCCTCCAATAATGTCTTAAAATATTATTATTATTAGCACCGCGTCTTACTACCCGTTCAGGTTATACGCACTTACGCTAATGTGTAATGGTAGGGTGATTGTGAGATGAAATGAAGGACCAACAGTTTAACGTGGAATCCGAACCACGGTGGAGTTTTAAAATAATCTTTCCATATTTTCATCACCTCCTCTTCTCTTCAGCTGGACTTCTCCAGCTGTATCCAGTACTCTAGTCAGCATCTCTTTAGGCTTTGTCTTATTTTTAACTGTCACATAAAATATTTTCTTGTTTCCCTTGTAGGTGTCCTTTAGTTTCTCAACGAACTCTCCTCAGGATTTCTCCTTTGCAAACCTAATCATTTTTCCCGCCGATTTGGCTAGACTTTTCCATTTTTACTTCTTCTCTGCTTACATCTTGAAACCACTTTCCCCATGCATTCACCCCACCCCCTTTTACAGCTTCTGCTTTGCACACATTCAATCATTGCATTTCCTTTTCCTTCCTCTTTCTTGATGTTCTACACATCCTTTCTGCTGCTTCTACTATTGCAGTTCTGAATCTTCTCCATTCTTCTTTCGCTGTTCTTACTTCATCCTTGGGCAACACAATCTTTACTGTGCCCTGGGCTACTTCTTTCATCCCTCCAGCTGCCAGTTTCCAATACTTGATTCTAGTAATTCTACAGCTCACCGCTTTGTCTAGTTGGGAGTTCCTTGAAATCTGCTACTGCCAGTCTGTGGTCTCCTCCTATATTTACACTTGGTATGACCTTCACATTTGTTAATTTCGGATGTAGGCATTTGGGTACCCTTGTGTAATCTATAAGACTTCTATGCTGACCGTTCCAGTCATATCGAGTGAACTTGTGACTATCTCTTTTCCTTTTAACTAATGTATTTAAAATATTTAATTGTATTTTAAAAGATTTAATCCTCTTTGCATGTTAGTAAGTATTATTATTATTAATAATAATATTATTGGTCTTAATAGTACTAATAGTAGTATTGAAATAGATATTAGGACTAGACAGTGTCAAGAATATGACAATCCCAATGAATGGACCAAACTATTAGCACACAAGGTACTGAATAAGAATAACCTTTATATTATTCACTTTAATTTAAGATCCATAAACAAACATTTTGATTAACTTATTACTATACTGGGAAATGTTATTGATAAAATAAACATTATAAAATCTGATGATATGTAGGTTATTCAATACAATATTGGTGGTTAAAATAAATGCCCAATAGCTATGGGGGAGGTATAATTGGACCATGTTATGCATAAAAAGACCAAGCGCCGTTCTTTCAAATTTGGAGTTGTAGTGCCAACTTGGTAGTTAAAGAATGAAGCTATATGTCTACAATAAATAACCACTGTCTTACTAGACGGTGGTATGTGGACTTTCAAACAAAGCGTCAAATGTTTATGAGTAGGTTTTAGTTATGCATGAACAGACCAAGCAACACTCTGTGCACATTAAGAGACAAACATCGCCTTTGGAGTCTGCATAGAGACTATGTGGAATGTTTTCTGCAGTGAGTTAAGTCTATCCCTGTGAATTTTGTGACTTTTATTAATGTTGTTTAGCTTGTACTGTTGTTTAGTGATTAGATTTAAGATTATTGAAACTACAGTAGTGATAGTTATATAATAAATTAGTAGTTTGGCAAAAATTCAGTGTGTCGAGTAGAGCCAAAAGAGGTAGGATCGCGCATAAAAAAGCACGTGGAAACAAATCTGAGAGACAACATGAAGGGGATGATCTTATGGTCAGATTTATGCGGAGGATAGAAGCGCAATATTAAACTAACTTTGTTGACGAATGCTATTATGTACAACCACCCAACTCTAGAAAATATCACATTACGCTTCCTGATGTAAGGACATAGTTATTTGCCTAATGATGTAGAGTTCGGGGACATTGAATGTGCATTAAAGTTACAACAGAGGATGCATTCCCCAGAAGACTACATTAATGTCATGTTAGGATGCTGTAAAAGAAACAAGCTCATCACAATGATGGACAGTGGTGATTTTGTTGGAACCAGAGTACTAAAGAAGAACATTGTTAACTGAGAAAAGGACATCCTTAATAACCCAGTGAGTTAGTTTAAGACACTAGAAGTAAATATTGTCAAGAAAAAACTACTTTTTTTTTGGCAATACTTTCAGAGAAGATACTCATAAAGTGAATATTGATAAAAAAAAAAAAGTCCTCAGGTCGCAGTCGCTTTGATAATATCTTTAATCAGCTGCAACCACCGTGGCTAACAGTAAGCCAATATCATCAATGAAGTTAGCGGACATCAAATCCATTATGCATCTCATTCCCACGTATGCCAAGACATTTTATAAGAACCGCGTTATGGAGGAAAGAGTTGAGGACAATGTAGTCAACAGAAGTCTTGATTTTGGTATTGAAACTTAGAAATGAGCTTTAAGAATGTGTGTGTGTATACTTTATTATTCAAGGTACTCTATGACCTCTTAAAGCATGTAAACTTTAATAAGAGTTACCTTATTATTTATGTCTGTGTTATACATCATGTGTCTATGTGTTCTATTATTATTTACAATTTTCCATTTTCTCCCTTTTGTTTTTATTGTTTTGGTTTCCTCTTTTAGGAAGTTGCGTTGCGCGTTTCACACTCCTCCCTAATGAGTTCCGATAGAATGAAACCTAGGTCGGGTGATTGGGCAGTGACGATCAATTTTCTTTAAGAGGCAACCATTACCTCTTTGTCCAGTGGCAGCAATGCAAAGTGTGAACTGTGTTCGTCTTTTAATTGTAAAGGCCATATTGTGTTCGTCCCTTTTATGTTTTTCTATCCACCTTTCTTATACCTTCTTCCAAATATAGTGCAATTGCCTCGTAAAGTGAAAAGAGGTTTTCCTTATAGAGATATATAGCAGTATTTGAAATTGAATCCAACCAAAATTATAATTTTTATTGTAAAACTAATAATAGCTCTATTTTATTGTATAACCTTGATGAGAATTTAGTTAAAATTAAACTTGAAAGTGTTAATTGGGATGCAAACATTGCTGAGATATTTAATGCAATTTATGATAGCTACAAATATTAATATAATACTGTTGGAAAATTCATATAAAAGAAATTGATAACATCAGATTTGGTTGGAGATATGCGCCAACAAGATAAATTATTTAGGAATTTGCCCATCTGCTGATGCCTATAAAATAGATTACCAAAGAAAAATAAACTTTGTCAGTAAATTAATTTTTAGGAACAAAACAATTATATTATACAAGTGAACTCGACAAAGTGAGTAGAAATATTAAGAAAACATTGAATTAAATAAATGAAATTCTGTGTATAAAAAGTAAAATGACAATTGATGAAGTAATAAATACACATTTAGGCAAAATTGAGAATATTGAAAATATTGAAAATAATTTTTGTGAAATATTCCAAAACTAAGTCACACAACTTCAACATACTTGCAATATGCAACTAGACGAAACAAATAATCGAAATGATTACCAAATTCAAAGTATGTTTATAATTAGGGCTACATGTTTCAAAATAAAATACATTACTGAGAGATTAGATATAAATAAGACAGGGAATAGATAAAATCAGAATCAAAGACTTGAAAATTATCAACAGCCAAACCACCCCATTGATAACAAAACTAGCTAATTTAAGTATACATGGTATAATTCCACAAAAACTTAAAATCACCATTATTAGACCAATTTATAAAAAAGGACAGCACTTAGATTAGAGAAATTACAGACCTATAGAAATTATTCCCGTTTTAGAAAAAATAGTGGAAAGCTATGTTGTCAACTACTTAATAAGTTATTTAGATAAATATATAATAATTAACCAGAAACTATAAAACCATATGAATTCCAAAATAACGAAGGTACAGAAATACTTTTAAACACTTTTACTAATGAAATTCTATATATTAGTATTAGTAAAAAAACTTTGGCAAAAAGAGAGACATTTAACTATCTCTCTCCTGAATGTCCTTGTTTCAAGGAAAACTGATGCAAAAACACGATTAAACTAGTCTGTTAGGTGCAGCTACAATACATGAATTTATAGTCAACTCAGAAAAACAACATTAAGACTCTTGTCTGGATGTTTGAGTGGTTATTGATTATATTATGTTTAGCTGCTGTGAATTAACAGTATGGTTTAAGTAACACAGCGTCTAGTGTGGGCTAGTGTATCATGTACTGTCTATCAGCAGAATGTATTCTTAGCTGAAGCCTGACTTCAACTAATCAAAGTATGAGAGGTATTTTAAAATTGGATCTGCGATATATATTGCTTGTGGTGAAGGTATAGAATGAATATTTTCCTGTCAGTATAGCTGTTGTGAGAAAATGTTTGGACACATATTGACAAATTGTAGAGCCAAGGTTCTTAATATTAGATAAGAGTCTTCTCCTTTAAGACTCACCTTGTGATATGTTCCTCAAAGGAAGAGGGCAAGATGAAAAGTATGTTACAAATGCTGCACATGCTCCTCACACATTTGGCCTTATGAAAACAGTTGTAGTGCAGGTGGACGGACAGTTGAGAAAAGAAGGTATAATTCCGCCCACAATCAGGACAGATGAATGGCTTACTTTTAGTGTGAGTTCGCTCATGAGCTGACAGGCTGCATTTGGTGGTAAGAACCTGAGTGACATTTTGGGAAAAAATAATATACATATAAAAGATAGTAAACATCAATACAGCTCACTATTAAATAAAATTGTTACATGTGGTGTGATGCACCACACAGGGTTTCTCCCACTTTTATCTTAAAATAGACATTTACTAAAAACTCATAAATGTGTAAAACAAAATAATAAATCTACACATTGTTGTAGAAATAACCTTTGGTTTTTAATTAAATTTTAGGAAGTTGTGATGCATCTTTCACAAAACCTCTTAAATAGTTCTGATAAAATTAACGATGAGCCTTCGAGTTCTTCGAACCCCTCGAATCCTTAAGGATTTTCCAGATTTGAGGATTAAAGAAAATTTCAAATTCAAGACACAAATACTTAGATTTTTTTTTTCAATCTTTCAATTGTTTAGAGCTCTAATACTACCTATTGGTGGTTCAGAACCAATTTAAAATTATCGATTGAACTCAACAACCTGGTCCCAGACCAGTAATTTAACACTTAACTGAATATGTGATTGTTATAATGAATGGATTATAAGACAGAATGTTAACATTTAGTAATTTTTTGTATTTTCTATTATTATATTATTTATATTCCTTCTTATGTTCATAATTTTTTCCAACTTTTAGATTCAAGAGTAAAAGGTAAAAATTGGAGATTTGGATTCAACATAACTCTAGACAAAAACATACCTAGGTCAAAGGATTAAGAGGGAACATCAATTTCCAGTGACAGCAGTGTAAAGTTTAAAACACTTAATATCAACTGTTCCCATCTCTTTTTGCTGTATCTACTTTACAAGTAATCAATATAATAATTACATCAAAAACTTTAATCAACAACATAAATATTTCCACACCGACAACAAAGAGAAAACGACGGTTCAAGAATTGCTTTCCTCATTGGTGGCAGATTTCTATGACAAGGGTCTACAACTTATCTCACGATACGACAAATGTTTAAATAACAACGGAAACTATGTTGAAAAGTAGCTGAAGGTATGAAAAATCAGATAAAAAATTAGCCTAAAATGTTTAGTAGTTCCTATTTTATTGTAAAGGCCATATTGTGTTCGTACCCCTTTTATATGTTTCTATCCACCTTTACTATACTTTCTTCCAAATATAATATATTTTATTGCAAAGTGATCCTTACTTAAAAACACCTTTAATATTAAAAATCATTATAAGTTTAAGTGTTTAGATAATTATGAAAATACAATTAAGATGAAAAAGTTTACATTATTATTATCAGACAAAAAAAAGTTTTTTCAGATTAAAATTTTGATCCTGATATTTTTCTTTCGATAATAGTATGGTATCAATATTTTTCTTCCAATACTTTTAATGAGTATAGTATTGATACCACATCCGTCCCTACCTGTACCCCCTCTTTTTCCTGGATACCCATTTACCACCTAATCTAAATAGTTCAGAAAACATGATGAGAGTGCAGTCTACATCGGGATTTGGAGGTGCCTACCATCAAGGACCACTTCCGGAAGCTGGCACAGTCCTTCCACGACAGGCTTCTCGATGCCACCATTGCTCTTATCCAGAGACTTGGGAGAGTCATTGACCCTGGAGGGTGCCACCGATGTCTCAAAGCCCTGCTCGTATAAGTGAGTGGTCAACAGGGAGGCTTTCACCCAGCCCCATAAAGTAGTGTCCTTGCATGTAACTTTAAAAACCCTTAGTTGCATTACCACGCTACTTTTTTCCCCCAGTAATAATAACCTGTCTTTTCTCCTGTTACAAATGTGACAACCTGTGATTAATTCTGCAAATAGCACGATATGTATGACCAATTGGTCAGTAAATATCATAATTTGCTCTTATAAAACCCTTCAAGGATCATTAAAGCATGCCAAGATTTGTCTGTTCATTTTTTCAGAAAAACATATTGTATAATACGTACCAGGTTACAGTGTTTGCAGCGGATAGTTGAGTTTAATGGTTTATTAGTAGCAAGGAAATGAAGTCGGAGGTCTGCTACTTGACTTTTGCACTCAGAACATATTTTTAGCTTGGTATCTTTCAAAAGTTCGCCTTCAGAAGATTCTACTGTGTCTGAAGGATTCAACACTTTCACTGATATTCTAGAAGTATTATCTTGTTTATCACAAGTAGGTTTCTCCAAAGTATTTTGCATTCGTGTGCCAAGGCGTTCAGAAAGTGAGTTGTGTGGCAGTTCTTCAACATCCTGATCAGGAGCCTGAAATCAAATATAACAAAAATATAAAGGGAGGTTCTTTATCTCTATATCTCCTTTCCAACTATTTAGAAATAGCTTCTATAGGCAACTAATATTCAAAAAGTCGTTTAAAGGAACCCATAATACCCTCAGCAGTGCTTCACTTATTTTTCACCTGTGTTAGTGTAAAAGATAATTAATAGGAGTATGATAAAGAGGGTGAGAGCTTGCATATGTAAGAGAGAGAGGGAGAAAGATAAAAGGTGATGTAAAAAGTGAGGACAGTAATTTGGGCGGTAGACAAAATTAACTATATTTTGAGAGACCAGAAGAGGAAAGATATAACATATTGACAGTTATAAATGTAAAAGATAAATACAGCAAAAATGAATAGATAGCAGACAATAATGTGAGAAATAATTCGAATGCAGCTCTGTGAGCATTGTTGCAGCAAAGGGAGGGGGAGGGGTTGATTTTCTAGATTTGCCCCAGATCTGGGGATATCTAGCCCAGATATGGACCAGTTCTGGCCAGATATTATTTTTCCATTTGGGTAGGATGAAGTTCTCAATGAACTTTCTATGAAGCCAAGGAAAATTAACATAAAACTAAAGTGAATTAGTTCAAAAGTGATTTCGTTAGTTTAGAGTTTAGTGAAAGTTGCTTATTTGAATTTTCAGAATTTAGTTCATAAAATAATTTTATAAATCAAATTTCCAAAATACAATTTATTGAAACTTGCATGTTTGAATATTCTAACAGTATGCATCGATAAAAATGTGTTCATAAAAACTTAATAGTCATAATAATTACCAAATAATGACTATTTTTATAAATTTTAAATCATTTTGGATATTAGTGTATTTCTTTTGATGTATTTGCATTTTGCAGTACTTAAATTTTCAAACTTTCCCACGGGTAAAATCAATGGGCCCCGCTTAGTTGATCAGTGAAACTAACCCCTCCCCCTTTACCCCACCCCCCAAATGAATACTGGCTGTGCCAGTGTCTGTGACAAAACATATTTGCAAAGAAACAAGAAACTTGTCTATATAGCCATGTTCAATTTGAAGAAAGAATTTTAAAAAACTTAATAGTTTAAGGTGAAAGTGGTCACCTGTGCCTGTAGACCTGAAGACAGCACTTGACTGGAGGAACTTTCCTTACTGTTGGTGGTGGGTGGGTTTGTCTGCTCTTCTTCAGGTGGCGTAGGCACACAACTAGAACTGTCTACATTTGGAGCTGTCCAAGGAGAAGATAAAGAAAAATTTATACACATAATTTATAACAACTACATTTATCATTAACATATAGGCTAAAATTTAGATTTGTTATTAAGTTATTTTATTACTATTACAATCATCAGTGCTAAAAAAATTACCCTCATTATTTTATATCCATTAAAATAATAATTAATATTAGCACCGCATCTTACTACCCCTTTGGGTTATACGCACTTACGCTAATGTGTAATGGTAGGGTGATTGTGAGATGAAATGGAGGACCTACAGTTTAAACGTGGAATCCGAACCACGGTGGAGGCCTGGCATTTCCCACATTCCCAAGATGTCTTGTCAGAGCCAATTTACCTTCAAATCCCAAATCTCGTCTCCAAATCAGAATCTTCGGTAAAATAATTAACATAAAAAGAAATATAATAATAATAATATATAATATTTAGCACCACGTCTTACTACCAGTTTGGGTTATACGCTAAAAGGAAATATAAAAATAGTAGAATAATAATATAAAATACAATAAGTAACTAGGGCTATATGGTAAAATTCTTTCTTATAAGTCATTCATTATAACATTCATACATTCAGTTAAGTGTAAAATTACTGGTCAGGGGTCTGGTTGTTAAGTTCAACCTACATTATTATAATTAGTTTTGAGCCAATGCTCTTAAACAAATTCTACTTGAAAAATATTTTATTTTATTTTAAGGTCTTAGGTTGAATCTGAAATTTGTTCAAATCCTCTAATACCCTTAAGGATTTGAGGGTCCCATCCTTAGTTAATGCAGTCATTTGGTGGTTTTAAACACCCTGGTGTTCACTCAGGACAAGGACATACTTGGGGTCTGGTTGCTGTGAACATAACACCAACACACAAAGCCTTGCTTTAAAAGGCACATACAAGAAGTAAGAACCAGACACACATAAGAACCTAAAAAATGGCTAAGCAAAGTCATTTGCCTTCTATATTATACAGCTAGTTAAGGCTGACATGTGCTTTTGTGTCGGTTTGTTTGTATAGCCTTAAGATGTAAACAAAAAAAATTAAAAATCCTGTCAGCTGTGATTTAAGGTAAGTGATAAAAGATTGAAATGTAAATATCAATGGTTCAAATGAAATTCATAGACAAATTACTGAAGTGTATGAATAAAATGAGATGAATGAAATATTAGGAAATGGTGGTGGCTGTTCAATGAAGGCTGAACAAATCTACAGAATGATAATTAAAGCAGGTGTACAGCGTTGAACACGAGCAAATTCAAGGGACATGCATAAATTCATGAAAACAAATAGTTTACAATTTCTGAATTGTACAAAAAAATTATGTAGCTCTTTTGTTATCTAGTCCATGAAATTGCCCAGAAATTATGTTCCAAGCAAGAACTTACAAAAATCACATGGTAGCAGCATTAAGGATTTTGTATAGTATCACAAGGTGACATTGTGAAAAAAGACAAAACATTGATCTGTCATTGAGACACCACATGGTGGGCAGCAATCACAGAGGTGACATTCAGGATTTCTGAAGTTAAAGATATGTAGACACTTTAAGCAAAAAAAAAAAATTATAGCTAAGCTGTCTTTTGGGACAGTAAAGATATTAGGGCTGGGCCGATCAGGCCTTTCGCCAAGCAGACCGATGCCTACCATTTGTTACCATTTGTTGATCACAAAGTGTTGACCTTGAAATCTAATCTCTAGCAATTTTTCTCGCCCACTCTGTCTCACTTGCAAGGCTCGAGTATATGTCAACACAGACTGTCCTATCAAAAACACAGCCAGTAAACAAACCGATTATCAAATTAATAATAATAATCGGCATCAGCCCAGCCATAAAAGCTATCTTAGTAATCAAATGAATGCCACAACAAACTAGAATTAATACAGATGTTTACTGTGAAACTCTAAAGAGTTTAAACTTCCCAATGGATAATAAAAGAGGAGAAGAGGATTACTCAGTAGGTGTTTACTTCATCATAACACAATATATACTGTATATTGAACCATTCATATGTGTGTATTGCTTGGCCAATTTCAATTCAACATTTTTGACCACCCACCTGATAGCCCTGAGCTTCAAATGAGTTATCATCCATTTCTTCATATGACGAAATTTTTAGCCAATCAGCCTTTAGTCTGCGATAAAGATGTGAAACAAGTTTGATGGAGTGATTAAAAGGTTTGTTTGTATACATTTTTTGACAAGGGTATTTAAAAACATGTCCCTCAATATAATGTTTGATTCTTGGATAAAATAATGTAAAGTATGTTACAAACCAAAAACAATATAAAGTTTTTGTACCTCTCCTCTCCTTTTATCTTTGTTAAAATATATTAGCCTGTTTAGTTATATAAGTTTAATAATTTACTTTGTTCACTTGTTTTCATAGGCTCTGAATATATTATCTCTAAAAAATCTCTATTTTCCTGAATATACCATGTTTTAATTTTATTTTTATAAATTATTCTAAAATAATTGATTCTTGTACTCTACTCATATTTTTTTAAATCACTTGATTAAATGTATTAATTTTAGTATTTAATCTATATTACCACATGTATTCCCAACCTAGAATCGTTCAAACTGTACCGTTATCCATGTTATTTCACAAATGTTTGTAGAATTTTTATCATAATAACTTGTTTTGAATATGTCTAAAGTTAATTTATTAACTCATAGTCCTCTTGGATTATGTGGTTAAATCTTTCTTTGGATAAATTTGATTTTTACTTTCTGGATGTGCTTAATACATGAGTGTAACAACATAGCCCTAGTCGCAAAAGTGAGCGACTTTGAATCACTCATATTTAAACAACTAAGTTTTACATTGTGGGGTCCTGGTCATAGTGACTTTGTTGCAGGGACTAAGGTCACCCGCATGTCTGTGACGTTGTCCGCTTGTCCTGGTAGTATGTGGAGAGAGTATAAATGATATTGGTTTATTCTTTTTATATGAGCATCTTAAATGAATAATCATATTTTTTTATAACAAACTCTAATAAAACAAGTGTTTAATTTCATAGATGGAGTCAAAATAGAAATATTAAATTTTCCTCACCATTTTTTGCCAGAGTACTCAAGTCCTCAGGTTTCAAAATAGAGAAGGATATGGCCGAAGAGTCGAGTATAGGCTCTTTCCCTTTATCAGAATGGTTGTGGACATGGGTAAGCAGACTGCATCGATTGTAGAATATGATAGTGGAACCACACACATTGCAGGAATATGTGATGTGGCAAGTCTTTCGCTCTAGGTGTGTGGTGAGGCTAAACTGAAATGCAAACCTAAGGCAAGTAATCAAACATTGGTAAACAAGTGGTTATTGTGTAAGTCAACTCAGATATAGCTTGTTTTACATCCATTACTGTTTCCAGCTTGTAGCCTGGGTTAGTTTTTTTTTATTCAAGCCATATATTTCCCACTACCTGCTTGCTAGGCCTGTTGTCGCTTCATATTCCTTTTAATCCAACTTAAGACTAGGACAAGCACAACATCAAGTCCCTGGTAATAAATTTATCAATTTGAAAGGGTAAACCCATATTTTATCAATTATAAATTTTCGGCCATGCCCATGTCAAACCCAGGACAACTAACTCAATAGGTAGACATGCTACTGACTGAGCTAAGGTGTCTGATAACTCAGATATAACTATAGAAATAAAATTGTGTGAATCGTAAAATGACAAACATTTAGCTTTCCAACCTTAAAAATGATGAACATTTTATCAAATATTGTTTAAAAAATAATGATAATGCATAGGTGGGCATATAGTCTAAACTGTCACTCTTGAGTTAGACTGGATTGCCAGTGACAGGGAGGCCAACGTTTTAATTCTGGTCAGGTGTACTGAGCAGCGAGTCAAACTGAAATTTTTATCAGTTCTGGTCCCGATTTCTGTTCTCCAAACAAATATTCTAAAGGCTCTGGTTCTTTTCGGTTCCTGATAGTGTTTCGGTTCTGGTTCCGCTTCTTTAATTTAAAAAAACAACAACTAGCACAGTGTCTTTCTATTTGTTCAGGCTATGTTAATATACTAGTTTTAACTATGGTTTTTAATGACTGAGGAAGGCAATATTTTTATATTTAGAGAAAGTGTATCCACATTTGCATGGAAGGAAAGCGGAAAAACACTTTGGATCAAAAGTATTGCTGGATTAAAAATAAAATTATAACATACCTTAATAACAATAGTACATCTTTCTAATTTGCAACTTGATCTGTTACCATCAATCTCATAGTCCAAAAACTTCCAAATTTGGTTTTATTTAACGCACCCAATCAATAATATTATTTAAACCACTTACTAACAACAAATATAATCACCTCCGCACTGTACACAAGGAACACATTCACTGAGCTACTTCCTAATTTAATCTTGAGTGAAAGAATTTAAAGTTTGCATTTTAACACCCTCCATCTCCCTTTTTCACCCCAATATAAAGTTCAATCAACCACTAGATTATCAGTTTTCACTTCCAGGAAGTACTAGGTAAAATAGGCTTAGACTGCTTGTTCAAAAGAGATTATTTCTTAATTTCACTATTTCAACTTCTAAGGCATGTGGTATAATCAGCTGTTTATCAAAGTTAAATGCATCTTCTTAAACCTCTAGCTTAAACATTAAAGTGAGAAAACAGTGAACAAAGTGAAAGTCATGACATTCTTATGGAATAAAAACTCATTAGTGTTTATTGCTAAAGGCTCAGTAACTCTTTTCTAATCACCTTAGAAAAGAGGTTTCAAACAAAGTAGTTAACTAGAATATATGAAGCCCTTTTCAAAACTTACTGAGAATGGGGAAAACACAACATTTCAAAATTATATACAAATTATTTAAGTTCCAATTCCAGTTCTGGTTTTTCCAAATAGTGTTTTTAGGGTTCCAGCTCTGATTCCAGTTCCTTAAAAATAACTGTTAATTTCGGTTACCGGTTCCGGTTTGACTCCCTGGTACTGAGGTTTTTTTCCCCTAAATGGTTTCCCACTCTGCCACCATACAAATGAGGGAAAATTTCTTCTTAAATCCTATTTTACTTATCCCTATTCTATTAGTTTTATCAATGTATGGATATAGCCCTAATAGGTACTTTGACCCAGATGTAAAAAAAAATCACTATAAGGACTGCTACCCATTTTTTAGAATACATTTTGGTATTGTCCTGAGGCATTGTTAAATTCTTGATGTATGACAATAATTGGGATTAAAAACAAAAAAGTTATAATAAAAATGAATGGAGTAGATTAATAAATATATATTGAAACACTAAAATAATTTACAGTTAAAATAATAAACACAAAGTTGTCATCAACAGTAAAAACTTGATTAAAATGTTAAGATTAAAAAGTTATTAAAACATGTGACATTTAAGCAAATATCAAAAATAAGTTATTTAAAAATAAATAAAATCATATTGTCTATTATTTTGTCCAATGTGCCTTTGTAAACATTTCATTGGTGGAAATTTTTCCACATTTTTATGTCGTGTCCAGCCTTGAAAAATGAAGTGGTATGACTTGTACTAGTTATTAAAAAATATCTTCTAACTACTGTCAAACATCAAGAACTACCTACGTTTTATCAAGTTATTTTCAGGCATTCATTATGTATGGTTGAGCTATGTTCGGTCGATTTCAAGCCTTTACTACCTTGTTTACACCAATTGTGTTACCAACAAGTATTAAAAAGAATATAAATGGGGGATAAAGTTTTATAAACCGGGACAGCTCATGAGGGAGGGCTCTGGAGTGCTGCCCTCCCTGCAAAATAAAGCAAAACAAGGAACAAAACATATTTTTAAACTCATACCGATTTTCTCAAATTTTTCATTACTTAATACTAATACAATAATTCCTAAAGTATATATGTATATATAGTGTTCAAGAGAGTGTTTGGAACCTATTTATATATTCTTTGTTTACTGGTGTATGTGGATTTCACAATGGACAGTCTTCGACTTCGAACCAAGTGAGTTGTTATATTTTTATAGCTTTTATTTACTTTTATTAATTTCATGTTTTTCATACTTGTTTAAGTGTAGTTTCTAAGTTAAATACAGGATGGTATAAGATTTGTATAAGGTAAGCCCTTGTCTACCTATGTTAATTTAACAATTTTTAGGGTTCACTCACAAGCTGCTGCTTAAAAAGCATTTTTATTTCAGATATTTAATTTACATGCTTAATTAGTAACTGGGATCAAGTGCTCTTGGAACCACTTGTATCATAAATGAAAAGATCTCCTTAGAATATTAAAAAGGGGTTTAAACATTAAACCTTTATAAACATCGGAGATAGAAGACCAGCACTTAAGACTATCTGTGATGGTCAAACATTTATTGTAGTGCTGTTGGCAACAGAATTTTTAAGACACATCAATGGTCATGCAGACAAAAGCTATAATTTTATCTTGTAAGCGGGAGGGTGAGGTCTAAATTTCATACAGGTGTACAACTATGGATTAATCTAAATCAGTAGCTCCCGAACTGTGCTCCGCGGATCCCAAGGTATTCGTGAACCGTGCTCAGGGGATCCACGAATTAATTTCTATAATGGATACTTTAATTGTTTTTTGAGAGAAATAATTGTGAAACTTATTTAATTGACTATA
This sequence comes from Timema shepardi, assembly GCA_902151425.1. NCBI lineage: Eukaryota > Metazoa > Arthropoda > Insecta > Phasmatodea > Timematidae > Timema > Timema shepardi. The sequence continues at coordinate 102,911 of CABFVX010000649.1, forward strand.
CATTTAGTTCATATGACTTAAAATATATAGCTAAGACATCCCCTGTTGACTATATCTTTACTGTCCAATTAAGCCACCTCAGTTTTTATGTTAAGCTATTTTTTTGCTGAGTTGTGGTTGAAGTGAGATTGTTATTTCCCTCCTTCATTTTACCGTATTTTTTTCCCATAGCAGTATATTTCTCAGAACTAGCAACCCTCTCCTGGACACCTACTATCAGGACTAGCAGCTATTCCACTAATTCTAGTTTGATTTCAAACATCTATGAATAGAGATCGCAGTTTAGTGACATGCTCTTTCTCACTCATGCTCAACATTGTACATTTGTTAGATATCATGTGCCCGTGTTATTTATATATTAATTAGGGTTAATCAATTTGTTTTTATAACTTCATAAAAATGCGGATAAAAATTCTTAATAACTGTCAATGGGAGCTCCTCTTCTTGTGTGTTTAGTCGTAGATACAATAAAGTGAGTGAAATAACATGCAGAAACATTGCTACTATTATTTTTAATATTCATCATGGATCAGTGGCTAAGAAGAGGTAATTTAAGTAGACAATCAAGTACTACTCCAGCAAGTACCAGTGTAACCGACGTTGTAAGTGAATCTCAACCTTTTACGTCTCCATCTAGAAATGACAGTTGTAGAACTGTTGAATGTGGTAAAAAAATTAAAATAAAATGATTCCTATTTATCTCTGGGTTTTACATTTACAGGTGTTAAAACTGCCCCTTATGCACTATGCGTATTGTGCAACAAAGTGTTATCAAACAGTTCTATGTTACCTGCCAAACTTCGTAGACATTGTGACATTAATCCCTCTGAATATAAGGACAAAGATGTTAGTTTTTTTGAGTGTAAATTTGGGGCATTAACAAACTGTCAGAGTCTTATTGTGAAAAGTTCAAAAACTGGCAATGAAAGTGCTACTGAGGCCTTCTACATATTGAGTTACCGTATTGTGCTTGCAGGAGAAGCCCATACAATCGCTGAAACCATAATCAAGCCTTGTGCGATTGAAATGGTAGCAACTTGACGAATCAACAGAAGTGTCAGGGCTAGCAGTATTACTTGTATTTGTGCATTGCTTGTTTCAGAACAAAATCGAGGAGGAGTTGTTGCTCTGCAAATCTCTTGTAAGTCGTACGACTGGAGAAGAAATTTTAAAGTAATTAATAGTTACATGAGAGAATACGATATAAGTTGGGAAAAGTGTGTTGATGTGTGCAATGATGGAGCCAGAGCAATGACAGGTAAAACGGCAGGGGTCGTGGCACACACCAAACAGTTGGCACTGTCTAGTTCGAAGAGTCGCTGTGTGCTACATCGATAAGTGCTTGTAGCCAAAACTATGGAAAGAGACCTAAAAATTGTTTTGGATGATGCTGTAAACATGGCGAGCCACATTAAACCAAGGCCACTTAATGACAGAATGTTTAAATTACTTTGTGAAGAAATGGGAAGCGAACAAACAATGCTGCTACTTCACAAAGAAATAAGATGGCTGTCTAGAGGAAGGGTTCTTGTTAAGAGTTTTTGAACTTCGCTCTGAAATGTCTTTTTTTATTGATCAATGATAACCCATTTGAGCTTTCTCCCTGTGTGGTGAATACCTCTGGGCTTCAGAAATTGGCTTACTTAGTGGACATTTTTACAAGAATTAATGAACTATGTCATGTCAAGGAAAGAGTGTGTCGGTATTTACAACAAGTGACAAAATAGTGTCCTTTGATCGTAAACTTGATTTTAGGGAGAGATGTCTTGAAAAAAGAAAGTATGAATGCTTTCAAACTTTAAATGACTTCTTGATAGAATCAGAATCTAGCCTAGAATAAACTATTCCGAGTAGCACCATCCAACATTTAAATGGTTTACAACAAGTGTTTAAGAAATACTTTCCGTCTTCTACAGATGATGATGACTGGGTACGCAATTCATCTTGTGCTTCAGAGAAACCAGATGCTATGTCTGTGCAAAATTAAGAGTGTTTGATAGTTATTACATCTGACACTGGTTTGAAACAGAAATTCAGTGAAGTTCCTCTGGTTGAATTCTGGTGCAGTCTTCTTCAAGAATATACACAAATGTCTAAATGTGCAGTACTTAAACTTTTTCCATTTCTAACAACTTATCCGTGCCAAGTTGATTTTTCAATGTATGCAGCAACAAAATCTAAATAGCGTTGCAGATTGCACCTGCCATGAGAATTCAGCTGTCTACAATCTCTCCCAACTTTAAAGGACTTTGTGAGACGAAGAAACACTACCATTCTTCACACTAGTACCCTATAAAGTAAGATTTAATGTTTATTTAGTATACTATTGCATTTATAATTTTTGTGTTACTTTGGAAAAAATATATATTTTAGTATACTTTTTAAATTTTGGGTAGCAATCATCCAGACACACTGTATTTTATGCAAGCAAGGGTGTGAGGAACTGTGGATATTTTACAAAATGTAAATATGTTATTAGGATTTTATATGCATTTAAGAGTTAAAAAAGGTCATGTTACATTTTACAGCGAGGCTCTAGAGCCTAGCTCACCATATGAACGAGTGTATATATTACATGTTGGCAGAACTAGTTTTACAATAGAAATTTTAAAATAATGTATCTTGTAAGTGAATATTAAAAATTACAAAATTACATAGCATATTTAAATTTTTATACTGATATCTGAATCTCCCACTTTTAGGGGTTCATCAATTCCAAGAGAGATATAATTCTAAGTTCAAGGCAAATATATATATATATATCCAAAATTCGAATTAACCATTTTCATGAGTATCTGGGCAGCTGGTTCACAGTAGATCAATAACCTTAAAATATGCTACATACAATCACACACATTTTATATATATTATATAAAAATACACAGAATAAATACATAAAAAAATCAAACACAAAATGTAAAAACCTTGAAAAATTTGCATATAAAAATTGCAGACTTACAAAGATCATAACTGATGTGAGTTGAGCCAATATCTCCTATATTAAGCAACCAGCTCGACGGCAGAGCATAATTCCCAGCTTTCTCATTTACTAAGTGTCAATAGGCTACTCAAACTTTATTTGACATTCTCATCATAGAAGTGGTTTAATAAAGATTGTTTGGTTAGGTTTGAAATGAGTATAAAGTCGAAAAAAATAACAATGGTAAGGCTTGGAATTATTCAAATATTTCCTTCTGAAATTGGAATTAAATGTTATTTTTTTAGTATTAATTTAAATAGGAATTTCATAGGGAAACATGATGGGTTCAAACTATAAGATTTTTTGATTTAAACAAACTCTACTATACCAGATAAGATATAAAAATGTACTTACGCATCGTTACATCCAACACAGCGTTGAAGAGATAACAATGAAGGCACTGGAAATCCACTTAAATCCGCGGTGAATGTTGGTAGCGTATTCTTCATTATGAAATCCATTAACCTGTCACTTCTCGATGAAACTGGCAGACTGTTGCCACCAGCAACGTGTGAACATACAGAAGTCGAATTGTCAGGCTCGACACTTGAACTCTCTTTTTCAATAGTAGAAATCTCTTCACCGTCCTCATCGACAGTGATTTCTTCTATATCTTTAAGCAGCTCACTTTCACTAAGAGGGTCAGTGAAAGAGTCTGTGGATTTTTTTGAAAGTTCTTCAGGAACAATATTAGAATCAGACATCTCACAAAGAGTTCTAGTACCATTGGGTAATTGTTCAATATAATCATTGTGTATTTTTGGATTTTCTTGAGAAATAGAAGTAAACTTTTTATTTTTAAAATAGGAATGATTATTTATTTTAAAAATATTTAATAGTAACAGTTTCCTTTCTTCATATGCTTGTGTTAGATTGGTGTTATTTTGAGATTCACTAGGGATATTTTTTGTGTTGATAGTATTGTCTGGAATGTGTAGTTCTGTCTGCTCAGCATTGCCTGTGGATGAATTATCTAAAGAGTCATTGTCAACTACCGAATTTAACCTCGCATTTCTCATCTCTTCAGCAACCTTCAGGTCTTCGCCCACAATATCAGCGAGTGTTGAGAATGGAATATCTATGTCATCACTGCCATGGTAGTCTTCTTCATCACTCTCCATGTCACTATCAAGGTATTCTTTTTCCTAAAAAAACAACAGAGTATTTAAATCATTTTGTTGGCACAGTTCAGGGTTTTTAAAACTGTAAGGGTGTACTTCACTGGTGAGGCACATGGGGGTCCTGTGAAGTGCAGCAAGGCTGTATCTTTGAAACAATTGCTCAATTCCTTTGACTTGTTGATCTTTTTTTTTTAAGTTCTGGTTCAACAATTGAAACAATAAAAACAAAAACCATAAACCTGTTGTCATCTTCATATATGTGTGAAAGTGGTTCCTAAGAAATTATTGTAGTAAACATTTCAGAAATCAATTGGCAATTAAAAAGCACTGGCTATCTTGCTTGTATTGCCACTAGTTCACAAAAATATAACTCGATTTGAACTACCTCTGTGATAGGAATCTAACTCCTCCTCATTATGAAGATGTACTTTTTTTTTAAATATCATATTCCAAGCAGGTAGTAATTTTTCATGAATAGTACTCATGTCATCAAATGTAAGACATTTTTTCTAAACAAGTATTTTACAAAAATTTTAATATATTCAACAAACTGTTGGGATGTGAAATGTTAAAGCCACTGGGAAGGTATGATGGAGGGCAAGTGATAAGAGGAAGTGAAAAGAGACACCAGGTAAAACGATAGAGCAAACAAAGGAGTTTTAAGAATTGGAATGAGGAAACAAAAGAAGAGTATAGGGAAGATAAGAGCAAAGTGGATGTTATAGGAAGTCAGAAAGATTGTATGAAAAAATGGGCAGAGATGCTGGAAAGGGATGAGGAAGGAAGTAAGAAGGTGTTATCTAGGCAAATAAGAAACCAGAGATAAAAGATAAGTTAGAATTAAGGATGAAGAAGTAAGAACAGTGAAGACAGGAGAAGAATAAAAGGAACCATGGAAAGGATATTTTAAGAATATGTTCAACCTGGAAGAAGAAAGGGATGAGAGCTAATCAAAGAAGCATGAAGGATTGGCAGAGGAGCATGTAGAATTAGCAGATGAGGATGTAGTGGATCCCGTACGGAAAGAGGATGAGACACAGAAAATCACCAGGTGTGGACGAATTAACTGTGGGAATTTTAAGACGCTGATGTACCACTGTACACAAATATGAGATGATATAGGAAAAGAGAATAAAGAAGAATATGAAATTGAAGGAGGGGGGGACAGCATGGCTTTAGGAAACAGAGGTCTACAATAGACTTGATCATTATTATACAACAGCTGATGGAAAGAATATATAAGTTTAGAAAGGACTTGGTAATGGTATCTATAGTTGTGGAGAAGGAATATGATAGTGTGTATAGAAATAAAGGCTGGAAAGTTATGGAGGAGGCTGGATTGGAAAGAGGAGTTGTATTGAGGGTGAAGAGCAAGTAAGAGGATAACATGAGCTGTGTTAAGACCAAAAAGGAGAAAACAGGGTAGTTCCAAGTAAAAAAAACTGAGGAAGCAGGATGGTGCTAACCCACCATTACTATTTGTAATGGTAATGGTCATAAATAAAGGGATAGGAAAACTTGGGGGTAAAGAATAAAAGCCATGATGTTTGCTGATAATGTAATAGTATAAGGAGTGAAGGAAAAGGAAGAACAGAAACAGCTATAGGAATGGAATGAGGACGTGAAAGAGTGTGAAATGAAATTTAGCATGGCAAAGTGTGAAGTGATGGTAATGACAAGGAATATCATATGACCTAGTATGGCTNTGAAGTGTGACGTAGTGCTAATGACCAGGAAGAGGATATGGCCTAGTAAAACTATTAAGATGGATGGAGTAGAGCTGAGAAAAATACAGAATGTGAAGTATCGTGGAAGCGTGATTGAGGTGAAGGGTGGAAGTATGGAGGATTTAATGAAAAGAGGACAAAAGGGAGAGTTGTTTTATAGGTGCATATGAGACCTGCTTGAGAAGAGAAGTGCCCTTGAAATGTAAGAAAGTGATGTAGCTTATAGGGCGTACTTTGTACCGATAATCACATATGCAGCAGAAACATGGATGTTGAATGTAAGAGAGACTAGGTAAAGTGAAGGCCATGGGAATGAAGTTTGTGAGGAGCATGTCACAAGAAATACGATTAGCAATGAAGTTGTTAGGAAAATAGTGGGGATACATTGAGTATATGACATAGTAAAAACATGAAGAAGTTGATGAAGAATGGTGATGCATACATGAATGCTCAAATTTTTGAAAATCATTATTTAACTTTGACGTTCAAAAAGTATCATACAGAATTGTGAAAGTATTATCATAAGAAATGGTTTTCTAGAATGAATATAATATAATTTGCAGAAACATAGTAATATTTTTAGTTTTGGGGAGCTGGAGTAATAATAAACTGTGGCGCACTCAAAAATTAAGTTGGCACCTTTTATAAATGATATTACTCTGCACACTTCTATCCCTCTATAACACATGTGTATGGAAATTCAATCAGAAAATGCTTTTATATAAACTAGAGAATCAGTGAGTTACCCTAAGAAGGCACCCTCAGCAGCCATCCTAAATTTTAGGAGGAACTGGCACCCCCAACCCCACTCTTTTTCCTATTCCCCTTATAGTTTGTGAGGTTAATTATAAATAATGGGTGACCTGGTGGTCTAGGGGTAAGGTGTCAGACTTCTATGCTGGCGTCCGGGGTTCAATCCTCGGTCCCGGCAAAGATTTATCTGATTACCAAACCCTTCCTTCACCTCTGACAAGACATCTTGTGAATGTGAGGAATGCCAGGTCTCCACCGTGGTTCGGATTCCACGTTAAACTGTAGGTCCTTCATTTCATCTCACAATCACCCTACCATTGCACATTAGCGTAAGTGTGTATAGCCCGAATGGGTAGTAAGACGCGGTGCTAATAATAATAATAATAATAATATAAATAAATAATGATGTCTTTCTTTCGCTGAGCTACATTTATTTTTACTAAACATTTATTTATATTTTCAATGTGTGTGTAGGTAACATGGATTTTATGGTCAACAAATTAATAAGAAAATCCTATTTAAGTGTAACCACTGTCTGTTACCAAAAGACCACACACGGACTGTCACCGTGTAACCTCGCCATGATTCTGTTACCATATAACCATGGTCAAGCTTCTGTCACTACGGCTGATGCCATGTAACTTTCTGTGGGACTGTCGTGTCCTCTACAACTACAACCACTGGGGTACTTAAGTGAAAATACTCAGAATAATAATAATATGGAGCTTATTCTTAAGAAAAATATCGGTATGAAAAAAAGTAAGTCCGACTCAGCTGCTTGCCTAACGTCCAGTGATTGAGCTTTACCACTAGATTAGCTTAGTGCTCAAACTCTCTCGTGCATGCACACAATCAAGGAGTGGAACATGCAGACAGTACACAAATATTGATTAATATTTTCTTTGCAGTAAAACCTTCATTATAAAACAAATTATGGTCTTTTGTTACAATTATTTCAAGCATAAACAATATTAGCTTAAACATTTGAGCCAAAAATCAATCTAAGTGCTAAACTGTAAGTACCATAGTATTTTACTCATTATTTCTTGAACTGGTAACATGTGAATATAAAATACATCCTAAAAAATCCAATTTTTATATAATTTTACTATGGATATTATGTAGAAATAATAATGGAAAGTTTGATTTGATACAATAAGTATTTGGCTACAGTTTTGTAACTCATCAAACATAAAATACCATTATAAATACAAGATAAATTGCAGTAACCTTGCGCCAATGTTAGCAACATGAAATTGTTCAGAATTACTGCAGAGCTATGTAAAAAAAAACTATCATGTTATGGGCTTTACATATCTTGTTTATGATAGCCGTGATACCTAAAAATAAGCTGCCTTAAATAAATAAAAATAGATATTTGTTATGTTTGTATTCAGTTAAATTTAAACTATTAGCTAATTTGAAGATTAACGGTACCTCAGTAATGATAGGTCTAATTAAAACAAGAACCCCAGTGCCACTAATATATTACTATAGTTAATATGTCAAAGAAGTAACAATTGGTATTTTTTTATTCAGTACCTGGACTAATATACAGTAAAACCTCGATAACCTGAACCACGGTAGTTCAAAATTCTGGATAATACAAACAAGCCATAGAGGAAGCAAGGTAAAGGGGGTTGTATGTTTTTTTTGTTTTTTTTAATTCAAATAACAGTAATGACTCTTCATTTTATAATTTGATATCAGTGTGTTTTCCAAATTTAATTGTGTCTAACCCTAGTTCTTTTCAATTTCATACTCAGTCAGTGTCTTCTAACAGAGCTGAACAACATGATGAGCCCACAATATCTTGCCAGCATTTCATGAACATGACAAGCAGGAAGCAAATTTATGTTGATGTGTTGGTTTCGCAGATTTTCCAATAGCCATTAGCATCTTCTTGTGTGTACCACTCATATTGCTACAACCTTAAGCAGTTAATAATTTTTAGTTTACTTTAAAACCAGGAAGACATTTTTCTTGGTGAGATGCCAAACTTTTAGATTAAAGCATTTTCAAGCTCAAGCCTGTTTCATCACAATTATAAGCCTGCTAAGGAAAAGGGTATAAAGAATTAACTAATTCTACAAATGTTAGTTAATCATCTGCAACTGTTTTATCTAAAGATAGGCTTTCACCGCATATTGCTAGCTGACAAATTTCATGTTGAACAAGGTGTCCTGTTATTGGCATTCCTTTCTTTCTTGAATAAGCCACAGAAAAAGTGTCTCGTCTAACTTAAAATCAATGTTCAATGTTCATGTTCAATGACTATCCAGGAGTTCAATCAATGTTTAGGAACTAAATTGTTCAATTTTTTTACTTAAGTGTACATGAGCTGTGTTTGTGCGAATGAAAGTGCAGGTGTGCAGTAGTAAAGCAGAAGCATATGAATGCAAATGTCCTGCCTCATCAACAATGTCCCCCTCTTCACCCTTTCAATCTATTGGGGCAATGTACGTTTTAAGCTGGGGAAACTTTAAAAATACCTTGATAGTTCGAACATTTTGCTAATCCAAACAGGCCTCGGTCAAAATTAGTTTGGATTACCGAGGTTTCCCTATATGTGAATTATAACATTAAAAGTTCTAAAAGTTTAGCTCAGTTGGTAACGTGTCTGCCTACTGAGCTAAATGTCCCTGGTTGAATTCTCGGCATGGCTGAAAAATTTATAATTAGTTAAATTGGGATTATAGTCTATCACAGTGACGAAATTATGGCTAAGGGCTTGATATTGGGTCTGTTCTAGATTTAAGTCAGTCCATTAGTTCTGTGCTAATATAATCAGTCGGTTCAGAAAATGCACGTTAAATAACTCAAACAATAATAAATTAACATTAAAATAATTTATAAAATATTGATCTATGAGAGCTGTTATCTGTGATTTTAGAATATAGGTAGTTATGATGTTAAGTACTGTACCAATAATATTTTTGCTGAAGTAAAATAGGCTAGTTGAAAAAAATTGTTAACAAGACCCACCATTAGTTTGCATAGCCTTATTAATATTTAGCACCGCGTCTTACTACCCGTTCGGGTTATACGCTTTACGTACTAAATACTCTAATGGGTTAGGAATTGGGAAGGTTGAATTAGAGGAAGTGAACCCACATTTGCGTGGAGGGGGAGTGGAAAACCATTTAGGACCCCCGACACCCCCAGTTCACCCGACCGATATTCGAACCTCGATCTCCCCGTCCTCAGCAGTCGAGCTAAACACGTCTA
>CABFVX010000649.1:112729-150784 GCA_902151425.1 Timema shepardi
CCCCCCCCCCCCAATATAGCCTTATTGAATTTGAATCTTGAAAATGGTGTTTTAATCAGTACAAACTGAATAGGTACATCAGAACTGTAATAAGTGTGTACAAATAACAATAGTAATAATAATTAGTAAATATATGTTTTTTTAAACTTTATGGGATAAGCCCACAATCGAGCCATATCGACCAAGCAGCTGCCATTTGTTGGTGAAGATAGTGCAAACTTCTGTGACTATATGGTGTCATGTTGTCAGCACAACAAGCCCTCCAACAGGGTCGCTACTTTGTTCATTCAAGTAGCTCCTCATTTGTCCTCATGAGGCTGAGTTTGAGCCCATTCCAGAACCCCTGATTCAAAGAAAGTCTGGAAGCGCCAGGGAGTGAACCTAAGATTTCTGGGTTTGTATCCCGGAACTCTGAGCACCAGACCATCAATAAATATAAAAAATACTTCATCATACAGACACGAAAATGCACACATAACTTGTTTAGTAAAACATTTTATTGAACATGTCAGTTGGTGTTTCCTTATTGATCATGTTTACTCCCTTAGTAAACATTTTAGGCTCACACAATATTTGTCTGCATATAACTGTAACCTTTACAGTCAATCCTTAAAAGTGGACAGTGAAATTGAGTATTTAAGTTTAGGCGCAAGTTGTGATATTTCCAATGTGATCCAATTCTTTTGTTCAGCTGAGCAGCACATAATAACTATAACATTCTTTAAAAGGAGGAGAAAATGTTATAACTTGAAATAAACACATTTTGCATCATATACATTGAATGGGTTAGTATCTAATGTACAGTCCAATATATAGAAGATCTTTTTTGACAATTAATAAAGTTACTGAAACAATTGTCTTATATTTAATATGAGAAGCAGTGTGAGCTTCAACTGTCACTTTTGGGAGATATCATCAATACCTAAAGATAATAGGCCTACTAATAAAATAAATAAACTGTTATCGTTTATAGTAAAAAAAAATAGTTTTAATATTTTCTAAACGTTCCTTTGTACCTATCAGAATTCTACTATAGTTTGTAGCAAACTATTAAGGATATCACCATAATTACATGTAAAACGAATACTCTACCTTTGATTCGCTGTCAGTCTTATTAAAGGAATCCAAGTGATAATCTGGTAATTTTCTTGTGTCATCTTCTTCTGTAGCAGCCTTATCACTTTGCTTGTCATCTGAGATAGGAGTCAAGTCAACAACTGGAGCTAATGTTTCCATCTTTCTAACTAATTCCATTAAGGTAACTATTGCAGTTTTACTTTCTCTATTTATAAACACAAATAGATAACCTTAAAAATGTGGCACCAACAAAATTATTAGTTAAACCCTAAAATGTATTAATCATTAAGTTAGTAGGCCTACTGTAATATTCATGTTCAATAATTAGTCATCTATGATAGAACATTTACATTAGGTAATAATATATCATAATGTAAGCATGTAATTTGAATTGATTTTTTTTCTCTGCATTATTCCTATAAAGGTCTAATCATTGTAGTCACAGGTCAATTTAACTCATTTAGATCAATACTAGGGAATAGGTCTATGGGAAATAACCTGCATAGGCATACTAGTATATTAAACTTACATGCTAAGAATACTCAAACAAATTGATGCATTTTATTTTAAAGAAATAAACAACCAGCTTTGGTTGATGAAATAAACATGAGAATAAATACAAAATGTAAATAGTTAAACAAAATACACCAGAATATTCCATTAACACAACATTCATGTTCCAACCACATTGTAATAAAAGAAAATTGATCACTGCTACCAACTATGAGCTAATATGTCCCTATTGAAATGAAGTACACCAATATAAAGAATTATCCCAATAAAAAATTATATTGTAGGCCTGAAATAAGTATTATCATCTTGATACTGATATTGTTCAAAATAATGTTCTAAAGATTAAAAGTGAACTTTAAATTAAGGAAGCTAAAAAATGAAACCCAAATTATATAAGTAGCCTAAACACAAACTTTCTTTAATGAGATTAAGTTTTAAAAATAGAACCCACAAATAGACTGACCAATTTAAATATACCTATGCTAACTACATGTTGACTAATTCGTTTAATAGAGGACAAAGTTCCTGGATGATACAAATATTTCAAATTGTTTTGAAAGCACCTTCTCACATAACTAGCTAATGTTTCAAAATAATACCAAAGTTATACATGCATAATGTCTTTATTAAGATGTTATTACAATTTTCCAAAATTGTATGCATATACCATTATTTTAGTTTGGAACTATAGTTTAAAGTTTTTTTTATACTTTTTATTTTATTTGCATTATATTGAGATAAAAATTCACTAGAATACCTAATATAAATTACACACAATTAATTTAGATGGAGAATATAAAAAAAATATCCACACTATGGTACAAGCCATTAAAATACTATCCTATTTTATATGGTTGACTCAGATTTTGAATAAAGCAAACAATGAATGATTTAAAAAAACAAATTTTATGAAATAGTGGTAGAAAGAATCTAGTAACTTATAATGATTTAATTAGGCCTAACCAACAGTAGTCAAAATTATAAAATAACGTTTAATTAGATAGTTTTCCTATTATAGGTGTTTGAATTCATATATCCATGATGAGTTAGTTTTGAGTACTATGATAACACTAGCAGTGGCAGATTTAAATATTGTGCGCCCCTAGGCACAATTATAATAATCACACACACACACACATCCCCCCTCCCAAAAAAAATTTGTCTAGCATTTTAGGAGATTTAAGAGTAAAGAGGTCTTGGGGTGAGGGGGGATGGGACGGAAGTTAGTATTCGAGAGAAGATTTCTTCTAAGAAAGAAAATCAGGCATTTACATGCTCTACAGTAGCATGAGTTAACATCGCGAAGAAAGAGAGTGTGACATCAGTTACAAAGTAATTGCAAAGTAAAGTTATTTAAAAAGAAATATTGTCATTATGACTTTAACTATTTCGATAATGTTAGCCAATAATTTTTAAACGTAATTAAAAACCAAATATTAAAATAAAAACAATGTTATTCAAAATGTGCTGCCAACTAAAGCCGCCACCCCTAGGCCCGTGCTTAGTGGGCTTATAGTGTAAATTCGCTTCTGCACTGGGTCACACTTGAGTAAAGAATATTCCAGATTTAATAATAAATTATGAGAAACTAATAGTCTGAAACTTAATTTGATTGGTCTAAGCCAGGGGTCCCCAAACTTATTGAGGAGAGGGACACACTAGGATATTGAAAGTGCTAGGTTGGCCAGATCAAAAACATAGGCTACATAACCATATTATAACCATAATTAAACATGAAAAGATTTAAGTTTATTTTCTCAATGAGAATAATGTAAAAACAAACAGGTTAGATAAATATACACAACAATTAATTGATATTTATTTAATTTTTTTTATTTAGAAACAATAGAACACATTATGTTGTAGGTATTTATGGAGAAGAAGAGGATATGCTTGAGAATTTTGAAAAGAACATTGTCATTTCACTACCAAAGAAAGATGAGGCAGTTAAATGTGAAGAATATAGGACCCTAAGTCTCACATCAACATCCATAAAAAGTGCTTACTAGACTAACGCAATAAAGAATGGATAAGAGGATGGAAGGAGTACTTGGAGAGGATCAACATGAATTCAGAAATAACAGAATGAGAAAAGCCATTCTGTCTTTAAGGATATTACTAGAAAAATCAAATAATTAACATCAAGAATACATATGGTACATTATTTTGTTGATGGGAAATGGTATAAAATGTTAGAAATTTTGAGAAAACTTGGGATTAAGTACAACAACCAAATAATACAAAATTCAGATAACAATAACTAGGGTTAACAAACATGAAATGGAAACTAAAATAAGAAAGGGTGTTAGATAATAATGCACCCTATCTTTGATTATCTTTAACAATTAATTAGAAGAAGCATGAGAGGTAAAAGAAGAAGTGATGTCTGGAATTAGAAGAGAAGAACTTATAAACACACTTTGTTTTGTTGATGATTTGCTGATTGTGCTAAAAGTGAAGAGGATCTCCAAGAACTACTGAAAGGATAGGATTAAATACTGAAGATTGGATTTAATGGGAAGATCTACAAAATGTAAACAAGTCAAGAAGTGCAGTAAAGGATAAATCAGTCAAGTGAATATAGAATTAGAATAAGTAAGGCCACACTAAGTAATGGAACTCAGACAACAAGGAATTAAAATAATTTAAGATAACAGAAGCAAGAACGATATTATTAAAAGAATAGAGCACACAAAGAAAGCTTTTTATAACAAGAAGACAAGACTAACCTCAACTAGCATAGATTTAGAAATCCGGAAAAGTTCCTTAAGGCATATGCATGAAGCGTTGCGCTTTGTGTATGTGAAACATGGACAAATGAAGATTCAAAACATATTAAAAGCATTTGAAAAATGGTGCTACAGAAGAATGTTGAAAATATCATGGATGGATATGATACCAAATAAATAAGTGCTATGAAACGCAAATGAAGAAAGGAAACTTTGGAAAGGTTTAGCTTCAGCAAAGAAGAGTTAAAATGGTAGGCCATATACTGAGACAGGGTAGGTTGATCAAAATAATAAATAATGAGGATCTTCGGAGGGGAGAAATTCAAGACGGAGACCAGACTGGAGTACATTAATCAGTAAGTAGACAATGTAGACAAAATAAGGTATTAAGATGTAAAAAAAATTGGCCCAGTATAAGAAAAAGTAGAGAGCTACAACAAACCAATTGCAAAATTTATGACCTTTGGTGATTATATATGTATGTATAGGAGCAGCATTATTTCGGTATTTGCCAGTGAAATTATTTTATTTATTCTTGTCAAAGCATCTAAGGGCTGGACAACCCCATTCTTTAGGCCATACTTGGGGGGCCCTGGCATAGATTGCAAGTGAATGGAGTTAAAAAGAAATAAATGTTATTAAAATCAGATACCAACAAGGTTGTGCAACATGTATATTTAGATAATTTTATTTATTTGTTAATAAACTTACAAAATGTTGTAACAACATAATTTCTATATGTTCAAATTTCAAATGTATCTTTTTATTTAAATAATGTTGTACTATGAAAATGTATGTAATAAGGGCGAATTTTAGTACTGTACCGTAATGTAATTTGTTAATTTGATTTTCATTTGTTTTCAGTGTGTAGTTTTCTCAAATAAAAACATTTTATGATTTATTTAATTGCATTGCGGAAAAGGCGGGGCCATACCCAGAAATATATGTTTCTGGTGGGGGATGTTCTATCTTCGCTGCCAACAAAAGATGGCAAGGAATTGTTTTAACCTAACATTCTTCTTTATGTCATTTGATTATTTGAACAGGAGTTGAAGGTATTAAGAATTTTATATAAATCACCAATAAGCTTTTAGCCTTTATATTGAAGAGGAATACAAAATATACACCAATAATATTCTTGAAAAAGAAGGGGGAGATATCTAATCTCTCCCTTTCCCACCTTTCCCACTACACACTACAAACAAATAATATGTATGGCCCTGGATAAATATATTGTGTTTAAAGCCAATTTTGATATTTTAATATCTTTTATGAAAATATATTTTGCAAAATGTTTTTATATAAAGTATGTCTACCTTTAGAACAGGGGTCTTGGGGTTTAATCCTAAATGGCTATAAAGAAGGTAGTTTATACACTTATTTTTCTTTCTCACGCTAAGACTTGTGCAGCTCCTTGAAAAACACCCTCATCATTCTTCAAGATATTGTTGTCGATAGATACATGAACCGATAATTTAAGATAAAATTATATTGAAATTGTATTTTTTTTAAATACAACACCAATGAAACCAAAGTATATTAAATTTAAATTTTAATATAGCCTTGCAGATTTCAGAAAATAAGGACTAAAAAGGGACCATAAATACAAATTGAACAATATCATCTAAAACAATAACGCATATTATATAATTATAATAAATAAAGGCAGATTATTAAACAAAGTTGCCATTGTTGGTGTATAAGAGAAAACATTGTGCTACTGACACAAATTACATTATATCATGGTAATGAACGGAGATTTGCTATATAGGGCATAATAGTGTGGTTGTGTGAAGTGGAAAGACTTGAAATTTAACATTGGTGTAGGTATTTCTTCTTACTCAGGACTTGTATGCCAAAGGTAGAAAAATTATTACTTTCTCGATTATATTTTTGACCACTAAACTAAACATGTTTAGGCCTATCTTAGGGTTTCTACCCTGAAAGACGATTTGGTTTGTTACATAATTCACACCAAGTAGATCATTCATCTAGCCATCTCTTCAAGTAATTTTTCTTTTTAGCAATTAAAACACAATAATCATTTGCACTTGAAACCTATTGATTATAGTAATATCTAGAAACCACATAACAATCTAAAAACCCTTTTAGTACATGGTTTTGTACACGAGATCACCTCAGCTAATGGTCAATTCACAATAAAAATAAAACCCAAACACTGCCTTTGTATATAAACTAACTTTTTACATAGTTACTTTTAATTTGAATTACATAACTATATTATGACACTCATTTTATTTTCTAAGAGGCATTCATTTAATGCAAGTAGACAACTCACAGCTGGTACCTCTATCCTAAAGGTCCTGTTTATTTAAGAAAATTAAAGAGTAGCCTACACCCAAAAAACCAAACCATTATAGTATGTTTAGTCAGTGTCATGTTCAGTTAATTTGAAAGTAGAAGAGATGCCTTTCAAATATGTTCAACAAATATGGCAGAGTGCTAACATGTGAAAGCAGACACAAAGTCAAATTTGTTTAAATGTATGTATGGCCTGGCTTAAGAACAGGGCTGTAGAATCCGAGTTGGAAGCAAATATGGCCGTATGTAGAGTTTGTAAAAATATACCGAAACTCACTGGCTTCAAAATAAAAATTTATAATATTATCACAATACATGGCCATTGTATCATTTAAATTTTATAGCTTTTTTTATTCTTTACAAGCATTATTTATAATTTGGATTGACAAATTTTAATTTTAATATAAATTCATAGTGCCAAAGAAGCTTCCCATAAATAAATCTGTATTGGAACATGTTAATGTGATCAATTTGTTATAACTGATTAATATACTTTTGCCATTTAAGAAGGAACAAGAATCGAATCGTAGAAAAATAGAGGTGTTGGAGTCGAAAGCTTAGCATGCTCACTCCTAAATCGACTAAATAAAATCTGCTTGCTAAGTTGATTGAGTATTTTTATATCTTTTTATGTTTACTCATTAGGAGTTCCTTAAAGTGATTAATTTCAAAATCTTATTGTAGAGCCTTGTTTAATATACATTAGAAGTGCCAACCCAAATTTGAACATCAGTTCCTCGGAAACAATGTTTGGTGGTTCGGCCTTTAAGATTTGTGTGATTTTGACCATGGTTTGACAGTCCAACTGTTTTCAGATCCAAACCAATGTATCTAAAACCGATAACACAACAAATACCATTACAATCATTTGTTCAGAGAAGAATATCACCAACAAAACAAGGCATTGATACAATGCATTAAAGAGAATGAAATGTTGATGAAAACCTCTTAGATTGAAGAATTACACTAATATTACATTCTATTTGAGGGTGGTTAGGAAAAATATTCCAGCCACTGCCTTCTTTGATATTAGGAGCTATAAAATTATGGAAGAAGGACCATAATCGACAGTTACTAATATTATTAAAACAACTTTAATATAGTCATTCAACTGTCACGTTTGATAGATATTTTAAATTTCTATAAATAACAGTAATAGGTAAAATGTTATCAATGTTGGCAAAAAGAAATAGGTGTAAGTGCACTCCAAGCACAATTCTACTTTAGAGTGTATGAAATAATATAGTCATTTAAATGAAATGTGTTTGTACAATTATTTGTCAGTCACTAACCTATCTATGGAGTGATGCAAATTCAAAATTGTCCACACCTTTCAAAATAGGTAAGTACAGATCCAAAACAGTTCAAATGGAAATGTCCCTGTATTTATGTGATACAAAACTTTAGGCTTGATTGCAAAGAATGTATCTCTAAAATCAATCATACAATAGATTGTATTAAGTTGGTTACCAGATGGAGCAAAAAAGCTATAGTTGACATTGGATAAAAATATGTTTAACCTTAGAATAGTATCATCATTGTGTAGTGCTGTATTGCCATTGCTATGTAACTCTAACGTATTAAAAGATACAACCTAAATAATAAGCTTCTTACGTTATGTTCGTTTAACTTTTAGTCTTTTTTGGTTAATTTGATTTTTTTCTCTCATCTTTTGTATTTTTAAATGGATCAAAATTAAATACATCAAACACAAAATTAAATAGGCTACATCAAAATAAAAAATAAGAAGAATCAAGCTCTAGAAAAAAAAACCTGTGTAAATACTTGTAATGGCTGGAACTGTTTAGTTATTTGTAAAGAAGAAAGAAATGAAAATAAGAAGAATCAAGCTCTAGAAAAAAAAATCTGTGTAAATACTTGTAATGGCTGGAACTGTTTAGTTATTTGTAAAGAAGAAAGAAATGAAAATATTGATAATCAACCGATTTTTAATAGTCCGGGCACAGTTAGGCCCAATATTGGTGTTTCCTTCAACTCTATTAAAACTGTTGATACATAAATCTGGCATCTACTTCCAAATTAATGAATAATGTAACGTTACATCCAAGATGCAATCATCCGTCATGACAGCTTATTGTTAAATGACAGTTGGATGTATAGCTCAAAAGAGGGGTGGCCCACTTTCTTGGAAGGAGAGTGGGGATGAAAAGTTGTTCAAGCACTCCTCATATAGTTTACGTACAACAGTATTCTAGGGTTAAAAATGTTGTGAGAAAGTTGGGCCTACAAAATCAATACAAGTCTAGAACTGAAAAAATAATATGTAAATGGTAAGTTAATAGTAGCCTACATTAAAATATGATTTAAGGAATTAAAAAAATTGAATGTACAAATTGCTAACTACTTTTTTTAAGGTGGGTAGATAGGGCATAGTAGATTTTTTAAATTTACCTACCCCTAAGTAAGACTATACCTATTCTGTTTATTACAGTGAATTCAGTTGACAAAAATAAAAATCTGCATTTGATCTAGAGAACTTTAACAAATGTGAGTCTAAATTTGAATAAGTCAAAAGTAGCTTATAAAAATTAGCTTTAAATATATTTTACATACAAAATAAATAGTTTTCTTATTATACAATATGTTATAGTGATGATAACTTAGAGATTTAATAATAATAGCAATAGGTTTAAGTTAAAATCTTTATCAAAAATAAAATTTCAAATTTTGAATCTAAATTTTATATTTAATCTAACTGTATTTTGTAATTTAATCCATTGTTATTCTGGCCTCTTGTTTACAACAAAATGGAGTGGTTTACACCGTTTATTTTATGGAATTTAATTTGACAGTGTAATTAATATAAACCAGTTATTTGTATTCTGATTTCTAAACTAAAGAATATTATTGTTACTATCAAGTTCCCTTATATAAAATTCTTATCAATTAAGCTAAATATTTATTTACTAGAATAAACCTTACAAATTCCTTTAACTATTTTTACCCATCATGCACTTCAACATTGTAAGTTTACATCACTAGAGACATCTGCCGGTAGAAATTTAAACATTAAAATAAAACAGTAATTATTTATTTCGTCAATAAAGAGGATAAAATATGCTTAAACTAAGATAATTTTATTATATTTAACTGTATACTATATTGTGGCTCTAATTATATGAACATACATTTTGTAAAAAAAAAGTCTTAAGAACTTAAATTAGTTTACATCATAAAAAGGAACTTGCGTTAATGAAACTATGTAATACAATTTAATGTAAACTATAGGATAATGAAATGGAAGTGCTCAACAGTGAATTATTATTATTATTATTAGCACCGCGTCTTACTACCCGTTCGGGTTATACGCACTTACGCTAATGTGTACTGGTAGGGTGATTGTGAGATGAAATGGAGGACCTACAGTTTAACGTGGAATCCGAACCATGGTGGAGGCCTGGCATTCCCCACATTCACAAGATGTCTTGTCAGAGGTGAAGGAAGGGTTTGGTAATCAGATAAATCTATGCCGGGACCGAGGATTGAACCCCGGCCGCCAGCATAGAAGTCCAACACCTTACCCCTAGACCGCCAGGTCACCGTCTCAACAGTGAAATGTGAACCTGTTTAGAACTAGAAATCCTTGAATCATTGTATCGAACATTTGTTGTATAAATCAGTAACAATAGTTTTTAATTTTATTTGTGTATTATTTTTCAAATTAAACTGTTAACGGGTGTTATTCTAATATCCAACATAATTGGAGATGAGAAATTTCTATAGCAATGTCATCCATCTATGTTAGAAACATTCTTTTAGTGAACATGTTTTATGTTGGTAAGTGTTTGATCAGAGAGAAAGCATATGAGATTTTTAAGTTGTATCTCGTACTTTACATACCTAACTATTAAGGTAGATAACGTGTTATCGTGGCTGGGCTAAATTTTATATAACGTCAATCATTTGATAAATTTAGTATTATTTTGTTTCTATTTCCAACTAAACTAATCATTAATAAAAACCTAGTAGGAAAGGTGTTTACTACTTATACAAGGCAAATAAATAAAGTTTTTTATGCAAATAAATAATTTCCCATGTACTTTTTAATAAATTCTGCTCTAATTGTTATGGTATTTTTTTTGTATAGGCACCGTATAAAGTGCAGACGATATTTGAATTCATGACACAAGCACGCATAATGGCCACATTTTAAGTTCTTGCGGGGGAAATCTGGGCGACATCATTTTTACCGCGATAAAATACTCGGAAATCCTAAAACATAAATCACTGTTTCTTGAAAACTACTTGGACAATCACAATAGCTTTTCCATAATTTGTTAGAAAAAAACTTAAAAGACATTAGGATATTATTAAAATTACCATATTCCAATTGGTTTGCTTTGAAAAAAATGTTTTCTCATGAAATAACTATAATGACGTTTTTAGTGCTGACATATTTTCACTCTGTATAAAAGTTTTTTTCCTACCATAAGTGTAAGATTCATTCCACTAACACCAATTCTTTTCACAGTTTGATGATGTGTTTAGTTACGAGCTCTTCACGCGCACCAGGTTTCCGATAAACTGAAGATTGTCAGAAAAACTGACCCGTCATTCCATTCCTACAAAGTTGAAATAGATGTGCTTTATATTAGTCAAACCAACTCTTATTATTACTTACATTATTAAATTACTATTATCATGTCCAGCCTTCCTTCAAACACAATACTCAATAAGTGACCGAACGGAATGATGGACCGGTCTATCTAACAATCTTCAGTTTATCGAAAACCTCGTGCGCGTGAAGAGCTCGTAACTAAACTTTGGTGAGTAGACAGGACTTTCTTGCAGTGAAAGGCGACCCTTGTTTAGATGAAACTATACAGCAATTATAATTGGTACAAATAACTAACAACAATGGTAGTATTCGGGGAAAGAAAAAACACAAGATTTAACATACCAACACTGACACCCTCCCTAAATGTTAACATTCTTACAAACAGAACAATACTACCCAAAAAACTTACGGCTTATACAATCCCAAACTATGCTTAAACTTATAGAATTTAATTTTACCCAGTTGTTTTGTGAAAATATCCGCTACTTGTTCATTTGTACTAATGTACTCAACACTTACAATATTACTGTTTACTTTATCTCTTACAAAATTTACCTTGATATCAACATTGATTCAATTTATGATGAAATTTCGGATTTTTACAAAATTAATCACCGACTGATTATCCTCAAACAACTTAACACAAACACTTTTGCTTTCTAAGCATTCAAAGAAATTCCTCGACTAACATGTTCCACTAACAGCTAAACTTAAAACAACATATTCAGATTCAGTATACGATAAGGCAACTTTAGCCTGTTTGCGAGAAACCCATGAAATGGTACAACCATAAATTTGAAAAACATAGCCTCCAGTCGACCTTCGATCATACTTATCGCCTGCCCAATCAAAATCAATAAAACCAACAATATCTTTATTTTTATCTCTTTTAAAAACTAAACTTATATCTAGGCTAACTTGTACATAGCGTAATACTCTCTTGAGAGCTACCCTTAAGTCATTACTAGCGCAAGACTGGTATCTACTTAAAATGCTTATTGAAAGACATATCAGGTCTCGAACACAACATGTAATACATTAAAGAACCAATTACTGACCTGCATCTACTTTCTATTTCCTGGCTCTCAGAATGATTTCTTTTTAACGAACTGTGATCAAAGTTTTCTTCCATAAGCGTTACAATAGATTTGCAATCCAACATATTACAAGATATAATTTTTTTTAAGGTAAGTACTCTGATTTATCACTATAGTTCCCTCCGTTAAACTTTGAGTTACATGCATTCCCAAATAATGTTTAATTTTACCCATATCCTTCCTCTTAAAGTGTTCATTTAACTTTTTTTTACATTATTTATCTCTTCAATTTTATTAGAAGTTATAACAAATCGTTGATGTATAGGAGTACGTATACTCTACACTACCCTATAATTTTTATATAAATGCAGAATTCATATTCACATCTTACAAAGCCTAACTTAGATATTATTAAATCATGAAACTTTGTATTTCAATTTTTAGGTGATTCTTTTAAATCGTATAGTGATTTTTGTGACTTTTATACATTATTGCCATTATTATTTTTATAGCACCCTTCTAGCAAAGATACAAAGACATCACCATCAATGTATCCATACAAAAATGCACTGCAAACATATTATTGATATAATAGTAATTTATATTCATTACAAAACGCTAAAAACATTCTTACCGAAGTTAACCTCGCTACAGGACTATACATTCCTGACAAAGATAAATCTTGTTTAAAACCTCTAGCTACTAATCTAGCCTTATGCGACACAATATTACCCTTTTCATTTTTATTACGTTTAAAATTCCATTTACAATCAATATTATCACAATTCTTTGGCTTCTCTACGCTTATACATGTATCAATTTCTGTAAGTGCTCTCATTTCCGTGTCCATTGCTTGTTTCCAATTATTACGGTCAACACTTGATACAGCTTCTTCATATGTTACAGGATCTTCATCACCAAATGTCATTAAACCCCCATGGAAATCATCAAATCTAGATGGTAACTTCAACTGTCTCCTTTCTCTTAAAATATATCCTTTTTCCTTACCTTCTTCTATAATCTCACTGATCACTTCTTCCTGAGGCACCTCCTCAGTTCCCAAATCCTATCTCTCCATTACTTGCTCCTCACATACTTTAGGTAGGTACTCCTGTCCTTGTTCCTCACTAACTTAATTTAGACATTCCTGTCTCTGTTCTTTATTTAGATAATAATCCTTTTCTTTGTTTTCAGGGTCTCGCTGCGGTAATAAGATTACATCCCTATGGATCTCCACATTATTTCTGTCAGTTAAGTAACATTTTAATCCTTTCGTTTTATCACTATATCCCACAAATAAACCGATCCTATTCTTGGGATCCAACTTAAGCCTCTTCTGCTTAGGTATATGCGCAGACACTTTTGAAACAAATATTCTAAAATACTCTCTGGCTGTTTTCTGGATATGGAAAGCTTCATAAGGCGTTTTTCCTGGTATAGGACTAGGCCCTGTTTGGTTAATAGTATATGAACTGAAGCCGTGTTGATGGCTTCAACCCAAAACCTCTTGTACATATCAGCGTCTTGCAACATGGCACGAGCAGCCTCCACTAACGTGCGCATTTCTCGTTCGGCTCTGCCATTTTGTTCTGGTGTGTACACTACACTTCTCTGATGAATTATGTTATGGGACTTCAACAAGTGTTTTAAATCTTCATTTACAAACTCTTAAGCCGTTATCAGTACGTAGGATCTACAATTTACAACCTGTTTCTCTTTCCGATTTTAAAATATACTTTTCAATAGATGTTTTTACTTCCGATTTATGTTTCAGGAAAATCACTTTACGAAACTCCGAAAAGTCATCCTTCAATAGCAGAAAAAACCTGGATCCACCCATGGATGTCTGCTCCATCGGTTCACTAATTGCAATCTATCAGTCGCTCGCGAACTGCTTATCGGGAATTAAATACGTTGTTTTCCCGCCAGACACCTCTCACACACATAACCATCATTATCGCTAGTAAAGTCAATATCATTACGTTTTAACACTTCATTAATTGTATTAAAGTTCTCGTTAACAAGTTTTTTTTATGCCAATCTGATAATTTACCCACCTTTTGCGTCAAACAACAACTCGAACTGTCAAACTTGCGAGTGCGTTCCGGTACCCGTAAAATGTCATTTTGAGCATTTTGTTCACGCAATAAAGTAACTTATTTATCACACGTTCCTAGATTGTCTGTAAACACCATTTTATAGAGTTTGTTTTTAACACGTCTTGCTAATACTCGAGTGACACCATCATTGTCTACAAATTTACAAAGTTCACTATTTGATTTTAGACAAAATCCCTTGTCCAACACATAACCTACTGAGAACAAATTAAACTTCAAATCAGGAACATATAACACATTTGATAAGGATGTTTTCAAGTTCTTCTCCCCATTCTAAGCACCCAGCATAACACTACCAACTCCCATCACACTTAGTAATTTTCCATTGCCAACTTTCACCTTTCTGGAGAGTGGTTTCTCAACTAAAGTCTTAAATAACAGCTTATCCCCACACATATGATCACTGGCACCTGTATCCATGTACCAACAGTTTTCATAAATATTTTCTTCATCATTTAGAGTTATGAATGCATTTGATTCTGGTTTACTTCCTTTACTGTCCTTTCCTTTAGTTTTCAACTGTCTACAATTTTTCATTAAGTTACCTTTCTTCTTGCAATAATGACAGCTTCTCAATTCTTTCCCTTTATTTTTGTAGCAATCTCTTGACAAATGGCCTACTTTCCCACAGGTATAACAGTTTCTTGAATGATTATTTACACTGGCCAGTGCTACTACTTCCTCAAACGAACCCATTCTTTCTTCCTCCAGTAATGAACGAGAAGTCAATTCCTCTATATTTTGATTCTCTGATGGCACAGACTCCCATGCTGATCAGAAATGCCTGTACTTCTCTGGTAAACTCATAAGTATTTGGGTAATAACCATTTTCTCAGAAACAGGTTCACCTGCCTGTTTTAACATTTTTCTTCTTTCTTCTAAATTTGACAGGAAGACTGACATGGAACTCTACTCAAATTGCAACATCAAGAATTTTTGCTGCAATAGGTGCACGTTGACCACAGATTCTTTGTCATAGACCGACTTTAGCTTACTCCACATATTCTTAGCAGCGCTACGAGATAGTAAGTGTGTCAGCGGCCCTGGTTCCATCCTCATCACAATAATCTCCTGAGACCTTGCATCGTTGCTTATCCATTCTGGTTGGCTTTTATCATCTTCTGGCTTGACTTTCTCTCCCACAACAATGTCATATAATCCCTTGCCTCCAAGAATTACTTCCGTTTGGAAGCGCCATACTGCCCAATTTTCACCACCGTTTAATCTCAGGCTGTGATGTAAGTTTTGGTTGTCCATCTTTAACAAAATTGCTCTCTCTGTATTTTTTATTCACCAATAAATACTCCCAATACTCAAAATAACACAGAGTCTAACCGTTTCCGCGATTCCTTTTTATTAACCTCAAAAAAATCTTTTCAATGCCACATGCTGGGAAAACAGTGTCTAGTGTTCTTCAGTGTTCCTGGGCCCATAACCTTTGGTGAGTAGACAGGACTTGCTTGCAGTGAAAGGCGACACTTGTTCAGATGTAATCATTTATTTGGAGGAAATTATACAGCAGTTATAATCGGCGTAAATAACTAACAACAATGGTAGTATTCAGCGAGAGAGAAAAACAATAATGTTGCCACACTATACACACAATTATTACATCAAAAACAAAAAACACAATATTTAATATTGCAACACTGACATAAACTCATCAAACTGTGAAAAGTATTGGTGTTAGAGGAATGAGCTTTATATCAAAATAAAAATTCAGTTCATGATTATCATTTCGTACACATCTACTACCTATCTCAATTAGGAAAAAACTTTTACACAGAGTGAAAATATGTATACACTAAAAACCTCATTATAGAGCTTTCATTCGAAAACAATTTTTTCAAAGCAAACCAATTGTAGTACGAGAATTTTAATAATATCCTCATGTCTTTTAAGGTTTTTACAACAAATTATGAAAAAACTACTGTGATCGGCCAAATAGTTTACGAGAAATGGTGTTATGTTTTAGAATTTTCGATTGGCATACTATTTTAACCATGTCTCGACACTCCCACCAAATGAATGCTTATTCACAGTTACATAAATGGTTTGAAATACAGTTAATTTAAATATAATCAGTTTAAAAAACTTTATATACATTTAATTTCAAATAATGGTGTTTATTAGCATTCCAGTCTTGCCATTCCAATTGCAGCACAGTGTGTCTGAAAACGATCACGTAAAAGAGGTTTGGTTAATATATCTGCAAACTGGTCTTCAGAGGGTACATGTTTGATTTCATTTCCAACGTTCTCATACTTCTCATGTATGAAGTGGTAACACACGTCGGTGTGTTTAGTTCTCTTGTGAAACTCTGGGTTTCCCACCAGACGCATTGAACTTTGATGATCAAATGCTACAACTGTGGCCTCTCTCAGTTTCCTCAATGTCAAGTAAAATATATCTAAACTAGATAACTTTTTGGCCGCAGTTGATGCAGCAATTTACTCGGCTTCGGTAATGGAAATTGAGACTGTCCGTTGGTATTAACTAGCCCACGTTACAGGGCCATTGATAATTTGAAACAGGTATTCGGTTGTGGAGCGTTGGGTGTCCAAGTCGTTCGCGAAATCATAGTCAGAGAAATCAATTAATAGGGTGGATTCTCACTACTTGTAAATGCACTGCCATAGTTGGATGTGCCTTAAGTATTTTAAGATGCGTTTGACTGCATTCCAATGACTTAGGCCATGCTACTCACGTTTCCAAATGCATACATAATTTCTATTCGACTAACTATTCCAGCAAACATTTATCTTCCAACAGCTTTTCAATAGGGTACTTTTCTTTCTTCAGTTTTGCCTTTATTTGAACTTAAGCTAGTGTGTGGATAAGCAGACACATTGGTTGGCTTAGTCAACAAGATTGAATCTTTTGATTATTTGTTTGATATAGTTGGTCTGATGTAAAATTATCGATCCGTTCAGATTATTTTGTTTTATTTCCAGTCCCATAAATTAATTTGGTTCACTCATTGTGACTTCAAAAGTCGTCTTAAGTTCATTGAGTACAAGATGAAGTGCCATTTTGTTTTCAGCCATGATCAGCCCATCATCAACATATAATGCAAAAAAAACCTTTGTTTCATTGAAGTCGCCTCGATAAACACATTTATCTGCAGTACTTTGGCTGAATCCAAATATTTTTAGGAAACTGTCACACTTTTCATTCCAACAACATGGTGATTGTTTGAGACCATAATTAATTTACAAGGTTTAAGTCAACCCTGATTCCATCTTGTGGAAACATGTAGATGTCTTCTTTGAGCTCGCCATACAAAAATGCTGTTATCCCATCAAACTGCACGATTTCATAGCTTTGTTGAGTAGGATTCATATAGAGTTATATTGTGTTGTAGAAGAGTACCTAGGTGTCATTGTAGTCAACCTCTTCTTTCTATGCAAAACCTTTAGTACATTGAAGACCCATTTTGAGCTTATAGCATTTTTACCGACAAGTTATGATCTAGCTCTCAGGTGTCGTTCTTTTCCAGCGCATCCAGTTCTTCTTTGATTGCATAAGTCTACTGCCCTGCAGCAGAACTCTTCATGGCTTATTCATAGGCCTGTGATAAATCTAAGACAGTCTAGAAACGCTGTACATTAATGTAAAATAAGTGTTAGTGAAGGAAGCAAACCTGAAAGGATAGTTAGGTTAGGCCTAGATAGAAAAACATACTTCTTTCTTCCATAAGATCTGCAGTACAGTCAACTCAAAACACAAAATATCATTATATTAAACATATTTTGAATTTTGTAATTTGTATGATCAGTAAATTGTGCTGTTTTGGATGGAAGGTTTTTATAAGTCTACTGGCTAGGTGTCAGGTTATTATTTATTTTATCTCTCTCATTTTTTTTTCTTTAGAAAATAGATTCCGATAAGTAGGTGGCACATTTTTGCATTTAGGCATGAATTTTTTCTTTATTGAGATCAATATGCAATCTCAACAAACATAACCAGTTCTATGCTGCATGTTAATGCATATTTTCGTAACTATACATATAGATGCATAAATACAATTTAAATATTTAGAGAAAAGTTTCCTTTAGTTCCAAGGAAAATTTAGAGCCCTTTGCAAATCAATTTATCTGACATCGCAGTTCAGTTGGTAGTGTGTCTGTCTACCGAGCTAAGGGTTCCCATTTCAATTCCCGGCATGGCCGAAAAATTTATCATTGGTGAAATAGGGGTTTACCCTTTCACAGTAATAAATTAATGATCAGGGGCTGGATGTTGTGCCTGTCCTAGTCTCAAATTAGATTATAAGGCATGAGAGGCTAAAACAGGCCTAGCAGGCCGGTAGTAAAAAATGTATGGCTTGAATAAAAAAGTGACCCACACCACAGCCTAGAAACAGTAATGGATGTTAAGTAAAGCAGATAAATTTAGTTTAACTCCATTATGTAGGCTATTTACCACTGACCATATATTATAGTGATTCAGGTAAGTAGTACAAAGGCCAATTGATGATGTTTTTTGAGTAAGATGTCCTACTTTTCCCACTATTCTTGGTGATGGAATTTGAGGGCGGCAATGGAGACAGGTGGGAAAGAGATAATTGATGTTCTTAAGTCGCTACTGGCTTTATTTTGAGTTCGCTTAATCCTGAAAAATGCAGCTAGCATAAAATATGCAATCAGCGCTTGCTAAAGGAATTAGTTGCAGTGTGTTCTTGTATACATTCAGGCACACTTTGGAACACTTTCTGAATCCATCACCAAGTTTGCATGAAGTTTACAGTCATCAGAATCTTTGGAGCTATTTCATAAATAATCAAATAGTCTGGTGCCGAATACACCTGGAAGAGCAATGGAAGCCAAATATAAAAATGTAACTAAAAGGAATATAAGGCTCATATTTTTGGAAAGAGTCAGCTAACTTCTTCGGGGGAAAACCGGAAGTGACAGAGCAAACTCCTACAGATATGGCCAGCGTCAAATATTGTCCTATCAGTAGGGGTGTGCGAGATAATAAATAATAAATACCTATCATATATCAAATAATGACCCAGCGTTTTCTATAATCAGGGATGAAAGCACAGTTACCAACATTTTTTAGATTATTGTATTATATTTGGAAGAAGGTACAGTAAAGGTGGATAGAAACATATAAAAGGGGGACAAACATGGTGTAACAAGATTAGAGTCTGGCAGCGGGACCGGCGCGTTCCCGTTGTTGTCCCTTGTATCTGCGCTCCTTGTTCTCTCTGTCTCCCTCCTTGTCTAGCATGTAGGTAGCGACCTTATCGCTTGACTGGGGGATTAGAGGGGCCGAGGGAGTGTGGGGGGGAGGACGGAGACTCATCTAGAGGGGTCTGGATCCTTTTTATTCTAGAAGTGGATGATTCCAGACCCTCAGCTCTCACCACCCCTATAAATACAAGCTCAGCGGTAGCCTCAGGNAAAAACATTGTAGGCTTTTATTTAAAAAAAGGCTAGTTACGCAACTCATTGGATACTGATGCGAGAGGTAGCTTCATCTCGCCAAGGTGTCGTATCTGCGAAGCAAGCGCCTCGAGCTAGATACATGATGACAATTTAAAAGTGTTGTAAGTCGGAGTATGCCTTTACAGTAAACTTATGCTAACAGAATAAATATGATTAAGGTAAAATTGCATAGAAAATGTACTCATTTGCATGGAGGAAGAGTGGGAAACTATTCAGGAAAAAACCACCTTGAGTACACCTGATCAGGATTTGAATTGTGGTATTTCCATCATCGACAATTTAGTCTTAAACAATTGAGATCATGCAACCACCCATGAAAGTGTTTGTGCTATGAAAGTTTAACTATATGATTGTGTTTTAAATAAAGTTAAAATGGTATTTTTTTATTGAAACCACCCATATATATGCACCAGTTAAAGAATGTAGATTTTAAAAACACAGAAATGTGGTCTCATTTTCGCCCCACAGATATTTCTCCCATTTATTATGAATTTTGTCTAACCTGAATATGTTCCTGTACAATAGAGGATAATGTTTATAATATATTAACTGAACTGTACTAGCTCATGGTTAGTTTACATTTATTGACTAACATTTCCAGCATACCAAGATTATATTTGTATTTGGTAATGGTATATAAATTTCGAGTTATTAACAATAGTTATGTATCTTATGTTTGTTTTTTTAAATTTGTTTGACATAATTCATACATTACCAGTTATAATGATATTTATATCAGACTTAATAAGCTATTTTGTACAATTTATGCTCATAGCTAGAGCCACATGTTTTTAGTAAAAGTGACAATCAAAATTTGTAATTTTATTTTTAATTAAAATGAATGAAGGTGATTTTTTAAATGTACAGATGTACCCAGTTATTACTATTTATTGGTTTCATAAACATGGAGCACAACACAAACCTATATTGTTAAGCTGCAGATTTATGTGCAAAAAAAAAACTGGCAAAGTATTCGTGCAGTTATGCTCTTAAAACTGAAGAAATATGCAAGAAAAACCTAAAATATGCACAAACAAAAAAGATAAGGATTGCAATTAAAATGGTAATATAAAATTTTAAGTTACAACAGTTTATCGATTGGGGTTCTGATTATAATAAGCAACTGGATATTTCTCAAGTCAAGGTGTGAATCGCTTCTGGCTATACCTAAAATGTTCTTTAACATTGATAAGCTCTTCTCTATGTCATGCATAGTGATAGTTGTGTGTGTGCGAGATTCCTGCGGGGAAAAAATATTTTCCCGTTCCTGACCTGATTGTCGAGACAGATGCTATAATCTAAAAATATAACTCTATAAGGAAAACCTCTTTTCGCTTTATGAGGTAATTGTATTATATTTGGAAGAAGGTACAAGGAAAGGCCATATTGTGTTTGTCCCCCTTTTATATGTTTCTATCCACCTTTCCTGTACCTTCTTCCAAATATAATACAATTACCTCATAAAGCGAAAAGAGGTTTTCCTTATAGAGTTATATTTTTAGATTATAGCATCTGTCTCGACAATCAGGTCAGGAACGGGAAAATATTTTTTCCCCGCAGGAATCTCGCACACACACAACTATCACTATGCATGACATAGAGAAGAGCTTATCAATGTTAAAGAACATTTTAGGTATAGCCAGAAGCGATTCACACCTTGACTTGAGAAATATCCAGTTGCTTATTATAATCAGAACCCCAATCGATAAACTGTTGTAACTTAAAATTTTATATTACCATTTTAATTGCAATCCTTATCTTTTTTGTTTGTGCATATTTTAGGTTTTTCTTGCATATTTCTTCAGTTTTAAGAGCATAACTGCACGAATACTTTGCCAGTTTTTTTTTTGCACATAAATCTGCAGCTTAACAATATAGGTTTGTGTTGTGCTCCATGTTTATGAAACCAATAAATAGTAATAACTGGGTACATCTGTACATTTAAAAAATCACCTTCATTCATTTTAATTAAAAATAAAATTACAAATTTTGATTGTCACTTTTACTAAAAACATGTGGCTCTAGCTATGAGCATAAATTGTACAAAATAGCTTATTAAGTCTGATATAAATATCATTATAACTGGTAATGTATGAATTATGTCAAACAAATTTAAAAAAACAAACATAAGATACATAACTATTGTTAATAACTCGAAATTTATATACCATTACCAAATACAAATATAATCTTGGTATGCTGGAAATGTTAGTCAATAAATGTAAACTAACCATGAGCTAGTACAGTTCAGTTAATATATTATAAACATTATCCTCTATTGTACAGGAACATATTCAGGTTAGACAAAATTCATAATAAATGGGAGAAATATCTGTGGGGCGAAAATGAGACCACATTTCTGTGTTTTTAAAATCTACATTCTTTAACTGGTGCATATATATGGGTGGTTTCAATAAAAAAATACCATTTTAACTTTATTTAAAACACAATCATATAGTTAAACTTTCATAGCACAAACACTTTCATGGGTGGTTGCATGATCTCAATTGTTTAAGACTAAATTGTCGATGATGGAAATACCACAATTCAAATCCTGATCAGGTGTACTCAAGGTGGTTTTTTCCTGAATAGTTTCCCACTCTTCCTCCATGCAAATGAGTACATTTTCTATGCAATTTTACCTTAATCATATTTATTCTGTTAGCATAAGTTTACTGTAAAGGCATACTCCGACTTACAACACTTTTAAATTGTCATCATGTATCTAGCTCGAGGCGCTTGCTTCGCAGATACGACACCTTGGCGAGATGAAGCTACCTCTCGCATCAGTATCCAATGAGTTGCGTAACTAGCCTTTTTTTAAATAAAAGCCTACAATGTTTTTATTAGTTAAAAATGTGTTGATGTGCCTCACTGTTCAGTCGGCCCTTGTATCTTTCCTCCACACTTGCACCGGCCGTGCCATCTACTGCCTGGACCCCCCACCCCACCCCCTGCAGCCCATGTTCTCTGAGCCGTCCGTGATGACTCAACCTCAGTACACTGCGCCAGCGCTCGCTATTGGCTCGCCTGATGGACACTGCAGCCCATGTTCTCTGAGCCATTTGTGACGACTCCACCTCAATACACTGCGGCAGCGCTCGCTATTGGCTCGCCTGATGGACACTGCAGCCCATGTTCTCTGAGCCATTTGTGACGACTCCACCTCAATACACTGCACCAGCGCTCGCTATTGGCTCGCCTGATGGACACTGCAGCCCATGTTCTCTGAGCCATTTGTGACGACTCCACCTCTGTACTCAGCGCCAGCGCTTGCTATTGGATCGCGTAATGGACTCTGTCTCTCACGTTTTCCCGCACCAATGGGAAGCCCCCGTTTTCCCCATTGGACAAGGCCAGGCAGCAGTAGAGGGTATATAACACAGTGATTTCTGGAGCTGTTTTTAGTGGTGACCCAACCCTGGTGAACCACATTGCAAAGAGCATTAATAAATTGTCATTATTTTGGAAAGGGTATTTTCATCGTCACTCTTAATCCTTCCGCAACTATCCCTTACCTCCCATAGCGACTCACGTTGCCGGGACAGTTCCTCTGCCTCCCACCGCGACTCTGTCCTCTCACCCTCCAACCTGATCGTCCCTTTCGACGGTGACCTCATGGGATGGGATACACCCGTTGCTCCAGCAAGGCCCACCGACAGAAGACCCTAAGGAAGACAGTGGCAACCAAACAATACTCCACCTGTGGACTCATCTTCTACGATCTCGACTGCAACCACCAGACCCCCGAACGCCAACACTCCGCTTCAACATCTCCAAGAGTCCCTGCCCCCGAGTTAGCTAATTCCTCCCCTAGTCTTCCCCTCTCACTGACCATCCGACCCCCACCTACTCCAATTTCCCCTTTTAGCCCTGAGGGCTACCGTTTGCATACCCTAGCCACCCTAGAACCCGCCTATGTTTTCTCCCCCATCTCCCTTCCTTACCCCTACCCACTGCCTAGATAACATTTAAAGGGTCCAA
Source organism: Timema shepardi (assembly GCA_902151425.1). Lineage (NCBI taxonomy): Eukaryota > Metazoa > Arthropoda > Insecta > Phasmatodea > Timematidae > Timema > Timema shepardi. The sequence continues at coordinate 136,544 of CABFVX010000649.1, forward strand.
GAAATAATTTTATCATTCATTACTGTTGTGTTGTTTAATTAAATATATTGTTGTATAAAATGAAATTGGCAGAGGTATGAACTGATACTAGAAATAACATTTAGTATACAGCCAGTCCTTGTGATTAATATAGTGAAGATGTCGCTTGTAGGGTCAGTTGGTGGCTCGGCAAACTAATGTCCTAATTTCTCTAATGAGCCTTTTCAATGCTGCATAGGCTCTCAGCTGACAGTGGAATTGTTTGGGATCCAACCAAATTTTGGGTTGAGTACTAATCATCACACAAACAAAAATAGGCCTCGTATATTAAAAAATTAGAACTTTTTTAATCACACCATTATTTTACCCTTTCTAATAATAATAATGTTTAAACATTCTCCAAGAAATTTTAAATTTCTGTCAAAAATTGTAAAATTTAAAAAATTTGATTTAGGTGAAACCTTTTGTCTGAAAACTGGATCAAAGGTTCCTCTCAATTTTTTTGAAATCTTGTTTTAAATTCGGTCTTTTTTTATTAATATCAGCTCAAGAAACAATGCTTTGAAGTAATTTTTTGCATTTTTAATTTTGCATACTTAAATATAAAACCACATTTTCAATAGGAATTTACTAATTTAATTTTTTTTTTAATCAAAAACATAAGAAAAATATACCATTGGATTTGTACTACTCGGTATTCAATTCAATAAATAATCCTATTCACACACTCCTAATAATAATATATTTTTATTTTCACTTTTTTCCATTAATTTTTCCAAGATTCAAATATTAGACTTAAAGATTTGTAGATAAAATGAAGATTTTAACTAACAAAATAGTGGAGTGAACCAACACAAGTACTGACAGAACAAAACCAACAATATTTGTAGACGGTAGCTACCCTCTTAGGGCAGTATATGATATTTATTTAAATTTTGTTTCTTTTTTTACTATACATTCCATATTGTTTAAGTTATTTTGACCCTTCACTTTCTCCTGTGCTTTCTTCCTACACATTCTATTTTATATATATACATATATCAAGGATGAATTTAAAAACATATTTAAGTAGAATGAAGTGTTGTACAAGATGTACTTTGTACTCAATGTCACACATGCAGCATGTACATACATATACATTTAATGTAAGAGAAACTAGGAACGTGGATGCGATGGGAATGAAGTTTGTGAGGAGCATGTTTGCTGTCACAAGGAGAAACAAGATTAGGAATAAAGTTAACCGGGAAAACGTGGGGGTACAGGGAGTACATGAAATAATTGAGGAAGCAAGACTTAGATGGTATATCAGTCCTCTTCTTTGTCAGAAAAGAGTAAAACACCTTCTGAACTTTGGCAGCATGGTTAGAGGTTGACTGCAATGCAGCCATTGAGCAATAAACCAATTAAATCATTTAATACTAACCACTGTATTGTGTGTGTCATAACCCATCATCGACTGTTTCCACCCTGAGGCTGGGTCAGTTTAATAAAATGCCCCCATCTTCCTCTATCCTTTCACCTTTCTTCCCTTCCATTCTTCTCCTATTAATCGCAAACCTTATGTTATCTGCTCCTCCCATCTCTTTCTTTACCTCCATCATGGTAATTTTCCTACATAATTCATCTCCATCATTCTCTTTGGTATTCTTGCCTAGTCCATACTCATTACATGACCATACCTTATAAAGCGGAAATCATCAATTGGTGAAAGATACCCAAACAAATACAACGTGATACCGATGATTTATTTATTGATGCCCTTTTGAATTAAACTTAACATAAAGAGTAACAACAAATATAAACTTTTGTAAATGAGTATAGAGTACAACTAAAGACAGTTTCACTAGTGAAATAATTGAATCTTCAGATTTATAGGTGAAAAAAATATAATTTAAGTGTAATTATTGTTCATTGTCATACATATGTGGATGCATACCTTATATTAAATATTAATTCTCTTAAGTGATTTATAAAATATCATACATTACTAAATAACAGAAAAAAAAAGTTACTCCATATGTGCAAATACCGTAACGTACATGAAAGTTTTTCAAGCCTAAGACAAACTTGCGCTCGCATAGATTCTGCCAGTCTTGGATGATTTTAATTCACACTGGAACCTATCGATTGTAAATGTTGGTACACACAAACCGGATGTTGGAATGTACTGAGGTTGCCGCTATTACATAAACCTGTATTTAAATGCTGCCACCCCCACCACCACCGCCGCCATTGAACCCAGCATCATGCCCCAAGGGATCTGCTGTAAGCAATACAAACCAACATCAACAACTCTTATCATTCTTCACAAAGTTTCTACACAAGAAATCAAATTTCCATCTTTTATTTTACTTACACTTTTACACTTACCTCTACCTATTTTCCCTTTTTTGAAGTAGTTTGTAAAGTATATTTGGAAGAAGATAAAAGGTGATTTCTAAACACCTTTCCTGTACCTTATTCCAAATATATATTAGTTTTAGGGGTGTAAAACTAGAGTATGCTATTCCTCCATATTTTCAATTCTTACTCGTATCGAAAGGATTGATCACCGTTTGCTAGGAAGCTTATACAATTTATCTTCCGAAAATAAAGCAAAATAATTCCTAAAATGAGATTGATAAAGAAATATTTTAAATTTTGGGACAATTTCAGCCCATCCCTGGTCAATCTGGATGTAATTTGAGAATCATTTAAGTTGTATATGGCTGACAAAATTGCTAATGGAGTTGAAATGAATACAAGGAATACCAACATGATGTGCTTCAAATAATTATTTCGAAGCTTTGCAGAGCAGTTGGGAAGGAATTTTTAGGTTATTCAAGTTGTGTTTGTTAACTGCACAAATTTATCAAAAGAAAGTTTATTAAAAATGGACTCAACCATAATTATAAACTTGATTGAATATAAGAAGATATATATTTTACACCAAGTTTGGTTTTCTTTGTGATAAATGATTCAGTGATACCACATAACTTACATAAAAAAGTGTCCAGGCATAGAAAACACAATGCCAACTAGATGGATTAAAAAACACCATAATTTCCGAATTAATTTTCTTATATATTTCAAACCTAAGCAGCATACACAAACAAAATTGACATCCTCTCAAATAAACATTTTTGAAATCTGCCCCGTGAATTATACCTTTTTGCTGTTGATGTTTGTTTCTTGGGGCTTATTTTTTTGTCCTAACATCTTCTTATACAGATTTTTCTCGAGCTTGTTATCTTCGTTGCGAAGACTGACCAACCGTAACAGCTCTTGTCGGATCATCTTCGAGTCTGGCTCCAGTTGACTGGCTTTGCGGACAGCAGCCACTGCATTTGCATTATCACCTTTCGCTGACATAATCTAAAATTAAACACGTATATTATTAATGCAACAAAAATTAAACTTTGATATTATAGGTTTATGGTAAGGTGTTTAATAAATATGATTGTGATTTTAAAACTCTTTATCAATCCATTATTTTTTTCCTTAATTTGATACAATGTTTTAGTTTTTCCTTCGACATAGCTCCTTGAAAATAATAGTTTTTATTCCTATATAGACTGTATCAACATTAAGTTGTGTATGCACTATATTATGGAAAACTCTAAAATATATCAAAACAACAATATTTCATTAGCACAGTCACAAAATGAAATTGAAACAACTGATGCTATTATTTTTACTAGTCTTACTAGGTGGAAGTGTAGGGAATGCGAGTCATGGGCGATATTCTTGAAATTTTTAAAGCAAAACTTTTTTGGTCAAGATAAATGAAATATTGCTCCAGTAGAAACAAAGTTAAAATTTCTTATTCTGGTGAGATCACCAGTTGTCAAATATATGTGATGAACATAGCGGCATTAGATGACAAACGTTTTAAATGAAGAGAAAAAGTTTTAATTAAATTCCAGGACACCCTTGACAAATATTCAACAATTGTCGAGGTTACCCACCATGTGTAGAGAATTAAACTTTGTTTCTAATGAAGAATTATTTTATTTACTTAAAAAAAAGTTTAGCTATAAAAGCTGCAAAAACCCTGACCTTTTCTCATATCCCCTAAACTCCCACCTTAATTAATGCCAATATTTATCAATTTCAACAAAGTTAAGAGCAGTTTATTTTAAATATTACCTATATTAATATATTCGATTGATTTCCGCTTTTTATTTTTATGTTTTAACCTTTTCCTTAAATGTTTTAGCTACTATTTTTTTTTACAAGTTTCAATTCTTCGACTAAAGTGTAAAATTTGAAATGGGTTCCTCCTTTAACCTACGCTGATTATTCAATCTTGTATTTTTTTCCATTAGAGGCCTCAAAGAATGAAAAGATATTTCCTTGAATAAGCCATTAGACCCGTACATTTTGGTATCCTCTACTTAAAGCCTGTTACTCGCCAGAATAGATCTCGTTCCCTCATTGTAACAACTATATATCATAGAATCCTAATGAGTAGTAAGACGTGGTGCTAAAAGATTTAAAAACAACAATTATGTGGTAGTCTTTCCTGCTCTAAATTTGTATGTGACATGATTAAAATTGACTATTTGTACTCACCTCACATGCAGCATGCTTTGACATGTTTTGTTTTATAACCTTAGAATATCTAATCTTTATACAACATTAATCAGTAAGATCCCATATGATAAACTAGTGTTAAAAAACACAACTTCATTAGAAAATGTGGAAAAAAAGGAGGTGTTTAAAACTGACGCTAAAGCGTTAATTTTTAGAAAACACTCAAAAAAGTTAGACATTATGAGGGCTGTGTTATAGATTCTAAAAAATGATTGTTTGAAATAGTTTTTTTGGGGGAACAATTATGGACAAGTCGGAATTAAATTTAATCCATTTGATTGGTTGTCAGAAAACAAACACTAATTTTGCAGATTAAAGATTAATAAATTCGCTACAATAAATGTTCTGTACATTTTTTTTCTTTAAGTAATAGGCATCGAAATAGAAAATTTTTCTAGTGTTTGATAATTTATTTTTATTTTAGACATTCTATAACCAATGAAACTATTTTTATAGTGTGTTAATATAATTTCTATTGCAAGTAAATAAAATATTTGCCAGGAAAAGTATTTTCACATACCCTTTAGAGTCATTTAACATGCCACAATCAACACAGGACCGATGGCTTTACTTCCCCTCAGAAGGAAGTTGTGCTACGACTTTTTATCACTTAAGAAAAATTTGTTAACACCGGCTTGGTTTGAACCCCCAAACATCAGGTTCTAAAGCAAGCATTTTACCCCAAGACCTCCAAATTTAACTTCAGGTTAAGAAAGTAAACACTTTTTGCGACCAAGATAAACAGTTTACTCTCTTAACCTGAAGTGCAACATGTGGTAGTGAAAGTTCAACCTTACAAATTTGTCTAGTGTGCTTATAAAAGAAAAAAGCGCCAAAGTACTATTTTAAATTAAACATTGAAAAGAAGAGTGAAGGACAAAAAAACACACACACACAAAATAAAAAATACAAGCCACAGAATTATTAAATTCTAAAGAAAGAGACTAATGTATCCTGAAAATTTCATAACTATATGTTTTGTTGTGTTTTTGATCGTGAACTTTGAGGCCTACAGTTTTCTGGTAAGTGTGCTGGCATTGCTCCTAATCCAAACCATAACAAGTACTGTCACGCCAGAATTTCTCTATTCCATCCCTGTTCTAGCCAATCACCTTTAATGTTCAAATTTAAAAAACCAGCCTACCTTCCCCTTTCTGAATAGCGCCTTGACATTTTCAGGTTGGCAACGTAACACATTCTCCACAGACTGCAGGGCTGCATCGTAGGCTTTAATCTTCATCTGTGCAGCTGCTAAATTGTTGTATACCTTCAATCGGTCTTCAAGCAAGCTGTTTAGGTCTTCCTCTGAGGTCTAATACAGGAAGCAAATAAAGTAATACTAAAATGTTCCTTCACACTTCTGTATACTATTTTACACTCTCTATATAAACTGTGTGAGCAACCATTATTAGGGAAGATTCTGTTAGTAAAATATTTATGCAAAGATACCTAAAGTCACAATTAGAGCTAGGGCAGAGGCGATGCAAATCTGATCATCAGCCAAAACTGGGATAGTTGGTCAAGCCGATGATTCTTAACACTGGTCTTTTGACTCGTATGTTAAAGTGCTATACACAGAGAAAGCTATTTGAGTAAGATAGAAAAAAATATTGCAATGACCAAGGGTAGAAGGGAAGTGAAAAAGTAATGCAATGTCCGAAAGTAGAAGGGGAGTATCTTTGTAAGGTCAAACCACAAGGTCAACTAGCAAACAGATATTTGCCATGAGATGATGATTCAAGGGAAACTAATGTGAACATGCATTTTTAGCATATTCCATCAATAAATTATATAATTGCACTAGCTTGAAAATTTAAAATTTAGAAATAATGCTTTCTTTGTACTTTGATGATTCTCGTGAGGCTATATTGTGTTCAAGCATAATTTTAAAAATTATTAAAAATTGTAATAAGCTAGGCCTTCATTATTGAAATTGTTAAATAAAAATAGGGCTATTTATAAGGCCAATTTTTTAAATGTATATTGTTATTTAAGTAGTTCTATGCATATAAACTGAATGGGTGGTAAGAGGTGATGACAAAAAAAAAAGTTTTATCTCCAGTAACCTACAGGAATAGTTTAAAACATGCAAACTTTAGCTGTAAGTTTGAGTTAATTTGTACTACTTATATTCCCCTATCCCCCAAACAAAATTATCTGACTTTTTATATAGAAATACCAATTTTTATTTAACAAAATCAAACCTGATTCATTGGCCGCATGGTCTAATATGTCACTTTTGTGTTGGACTAAACTGCCGATAACAGGGAGATTGGATTTCAAATGCCGATCTGATTTACTCCCCCCCCAAATGGGTTTCCACTCTCTCTTTAAGTAAATTTGGGTATACTTCCTCTAAATTTAACCTTCCTCATCCCTAGCTTATTAGTGTAATTTAGTACACATGCCTATAACCTAAGCATTTAGTAATATGCAGTGCTACAAAAAAAAAATCATTTTACTTACCTCAAATCAGGGTTTAGCCCTTATATTTATTGACTTTTTGAGCGTATAACCCGAACAGGTAGTAAGACGCGGTGCTAAATAATAATAATAATGATTGACTTTTTACATAAAAATACAACTTTTTATGCAATGAAATATAAATGTTTTGCTTTCAACAAATCATTGTTTCTACTTATAACACTTTACTTCACAGTGTTTCTAAATTGCTTTCATAAATTTCTAAGTTGTGGGGCATTTTAATTCTTTTGAAAATTCATAAAAAACATAATTAATATAAGTAAGGAACAATATATATTCTAAATTGATAAAAATAGAATCAAGGTTTAAGGTTTCATAATTTTGGATTGTGATATCTATCATAAATTTCCTAAATACAAGAATAATAATTAACTTAATAGTTTTCGTAACAGAATAGGCATCATTCTCTAACTCTGTTATAACTAACTTTAGTATTTTTATCAATACCATACACTCTTATGGTCATGTTTGACTCATGTCTTAATACAAATATTTAATGTTTTGTTCTTATTACTATGTGCTTCTTTGACTCGCATTTTTAATATGTATGTATAATGTCTAGTATTATATTTTAACTTTATTCAAATTTGTTTTATCACAATCATTCTAAACTATACACTTGTTTGACATGCTAACTTAAATATTATCTTTATAATTCATTTCACAACTTAATAAATTTCTCAGTTTACTATTTCTATTGATTCTATTTTTATCAATTTAGAATCTTTTGAAAATTATTTAGTCTTTGGGCCACCTCATTATTAAACAAAAGTCACTCATAGAAAAATTATTCTAGCATTTCCAAAATATTACAAGTCCAAGTCAAGTGTGTTAAACACTAGGTGTATGCAAAGCTCCTTAAGACTTCAAATTTAACCTAAATCTTCAAACAATTCAATTTCACTCAAGAAAAAAATAAACAGACTTTGACAAACATTATGTCTGGCAATTATACATATTAACAATTAAAATATACATTAATTTTCAATTTTTTTTTATTTAGTTTGTTTATCCCGAAAGGTAGCAAGTTTACCTTAGATTGTTCCTATATGGCACAGCTTATAGGACAGAGCCATAGTATAGTTCGTCAAGGTGTTATCTTTAAGGGTAATCATAGTGGAGTCTAAATTAGAAATTAATTTTCACTTTAAATATGCACTATAAAACTTTTTGAATATAATGGTAACCTAACCTTGTTCGTTCCTGGATCATCATCAACGTAGGTCTCTCCTGTTGACTCATCCAAGAAATCCAGGGCCCGGCGATAACATTGGATGGCAAGCGTGTGTTCCTGTCGCGTGTACCACCAATTACCCCGCTCTCGTTTTCGGTTCCTAACAACATATCATTTAGAGTTTAACTTTTCTAGTCTACACTACCATCAGAATTTGACTAATGTAATTGATAAAAACCACAGTTCCCACATATTCTGTTGTGACAAGGAATAATAAAGTGAACATTGACAATGCACCTATGTGAATCCAAAAGCAATGTATATGTTTAAATCTTGTATACTACTAAAGTATAAAATGTATCTGGTAGAATATAAGTGGTTCAAAGTAAACTATTATAAAATGGAGTCCACCAAAGTGTTTCAAGTGCTTAAAATACGTATGACTTATAAAATATGTTTTACTCTAAATAATACCCGCCTCGGTGGCGTAGTTAGCTAACGCGCTTGTCGTGTTGAGCTCGACTGCTGAGGACGGGGAGATCGAGGTTCGAATCTCGGTCGGGTGAACTGGGGCTGGTTTTTCCTAAATGGTTTTCCACTCTCCCTCCACACAAATGCGGGTTCACGTCCTCTAATTTAACCTTCCCAATTCCTAATCCATTAGAGTAATTAGTACTTAAAGCGTATAACCCGAACGGATAGTAAGACGCGGTGCTAAATATTATTTACTCTAAATAGATGTTTGGGGGAATATTTTTGTGCCAGTTAATAATGAGTTAGGATGTATAATTTAAATGAAAAAGATGACAGTAAATTTTAACTAGAGATGGATTATTCCTATAGTCCTCAAATCTATATCTAAATTTGAATATTTTTAAAAAAATTCTCATATCTATTAAAAAACATACCAGTTTAGTTAGAATTAAAAAAATAATTAGATTGAATCTAAAAGAAAGGTGTTTAAGGCTTGGTGTTACTGACAAATGCTATTTTGTTTGCCATGTTTATTACATTATAAACAATAAAGGGAACACTTTTTAGTATACTAATTATATTAATACAATTTTGCCCTTTTTAGTGATTTTATTCTCCCAAAAGTCCAACTCTTCGTTCTATTAGAGGGAGATAGGCAACGGCATGAAGTAGGGTATTGCTTGTGGAGGGTGAAGTACAGTGTGGACTATTTGCGCCCCATGACTGCTGGAACACTGAAAAGTGACGGCTAACGATGCTCTGGTGAAGCCCAGCAAGCTAGTACTGGTTATACAACATGCTTACAAAAATGTAACAAAAAGCCTTGGAGAGATTGGCCGACCGACCCAGCCAAAATTACAGATTTTCAATTGGTACTTTGAACGTGAGGACATTAATGAAGAAAGTGGAGTTGGTGGAATTAATGAGGAGAAAGCTTGACCTACTGGGACTATTGGATACCAAAGGGAAAGACCGAAAGAGATGAGGAACGGTTTCAAGTTGGAGAAGATTGGAATTGAGGAGGTAAGACAGAATGGAGTGGGAGTAGTGGTGAGATAACTAATAAAGGAGGAGGTTAAGGTAATAAAGGACAGATTTAAGAAGGTGGAAATAGGACTGAAGGATAAGACAGGGAGGTGGTGCAAGTGTATACTCCACAGGTGGGCTGCTCAGTGAATAAGAAGGAGTTCACAGAAGATATGCAGAAGCAACTGGGAGGTCAGAATCTAATAGTCATGGGCGACTTCAATTCCCATGTTGGGACAGAAAGGCTGGAAGTTCTAGGAGCAGATGGATGAGGAAGCAGGAGTGTGAGAAGTTTCTATAACTGTGCAAGAGGAATGGATTGATGATAGGAGATACATAGTTTAAAAAGAGGGAGTGTCATAAGGTAAAACAATCCAGCGCCGATTGATCAAGAAAAGTCAGTAGTAGTAGTAGTAGTAGTAGGGATGAATATAGCAAATGTGAGTGTAATTTCAGGTTAATCCCTGGAGCAGGGGTCCCCAACACTATGCCCGCATGCACCATGGAGTCCATCGACCCTTGTGCGTATGTTCGCCACGTTTAACCACAAATTATCAGTTTTTGAATTAGAGTTTTAATCAGATGTCGCTTTTCCTAGAGAAATCAATGTATACTAATCTCCAGGAATGCTGTTGTCTAGATAATGGGGATTGAGAGCTCTCCCAAACTCACCCCCCTCCCCATTATTTAATCCATCCCTTTCATTCTTCTATCTTTGTAGATTTATTTGCCACATATAATCGGAACTACGATTCTAATAGTTTCAAGCTGAAAGGTTTTACTATTTCCAATATCAAAGACTTAGCCCCTTCCACCACTATACCACACTCTTATTTCTTTAATTCATTTGTCAATATTGTGTCTAGGTCTACCCAAATTAGTTGCCCGAATAGCTAAATATTTATATAAAAAAAGTAAACACCAAAATGGTAGTGAGTAACTATATATTTTCTAGTACTTTTATTTTTATTGTTAAACCTTAAAATAAGGCAGTTTATTTTTCAACTAGGAGGGGGTTGAACTACCAGATCACCCTTACCCCCCATAAATTTTCCTTGCAAAATTAAATGTTAAATGGTGCCTGCTGCACTACTGTTAGTCTTGAATTTGCTCTACAGTACAAAAAGGTTGGGGACTTCTGCGGCCCAGACAGTGATCGCCGGTTACTGGTGGCAACCATGATAGGAAGGAAATAGAAGAGTACAGTAGAAAATCAGGAGAGGAGGTTAAAGAGAGGGAAGTTGAACTAGGAAGAACAGAGGACAAAGTTCCAGAGAAAAATAAGGGATCAGATGCCATGAGATGAACCCAGTACAGGGGAGAAAGCATGGGGAAGATTCCAAAAAACATTGGAAGAAGCGGAAAGGGAGCGGGGGAAATCCAGCGGGAAGAGAATATGGAAGGAAACACCATGGTAGAGCTTTAGAACAAAAGAAGCAGTATTTGAGAAGAACAGGGACTTTAAGGAGTAGTTCCAAAAAAGAATAGTGGAGGTCGAGGAGAAATTTAAGCTGAAAAAGAAGGAAGCAAAGAGATTAGAAGATGGATGGATAGGTGTACATAAATGATGGATAACAGTGTGGGTAATAAGAAATTACTATATAAAATGTTCAGGAATAAAAGTAGAATTAGGGAGGAGCAGGCTGGAATGATAAGACAAAAATAGGAATTTTGTGGTAGGAAAGAAGGAACTCAGGGAAATATGGAGAGAGTATAGGCATATAGCCCGAACAGGAAAAGGAAAGGAAAGAGAGTAATTTCCAGACCTACTTAATGCTAACACAAACATGGAGGCTAAAGGCAATGATAATAAAGACATTATCCAAGAAATGTTAAAGGTTAAAAGCAGAATTCAAATCTGTGAAATAAAATATCTGAGAAGTACTAAAGGAGTGGCAGGAATATATTATAAATGAGAAGGTGATAGGGATAGTTAAGGAGGAACTAGGGCAGGATAGGAAAGAGAAGTCAAGAGTGAGGTTGTACAGCCATGTGAGGAGAATGGAGGAAAAGAGAATACCAAAGATATCGGATAGTGACAGGAAGTCAAGAGGAAGACCAGGAAAGAGGTGGCTGAAGGGATTGTAGAAGAGAGGAGAGAACTGGGTCATGGCGGAGGAGGAGAGGTGGTGGGAAGAGAGGAGATATTGGAGAGGCTTATGTTCCTAACAGTCCCGGCCAGTGCATAGAAGCTATTCATGGTAATGATGATCCTATCAACTAGACAGGTTCCTTTTACCAATTCCTTAGAATTTTGATATTATGTCATGGTATTCATAATATTTGAGATAATTTTTTGAAATATTTACGAATAGCGAATCTCTCCAATGCCATAGGATTATAGCATACCAACTCTAATTTTAATTAAAAGCATTAGTTTTAAAGAATATGACGTTGAACTAAATTATAGAAAAACATGCATGTGGTCAGATATCAAAATATGATCAGCTAATTCAGACTCAAGTATACTAGCACCTAAACATGCAAGCTATATATAAATATTATTTCTCATTTATTTTAGATATTTAATGTGTACTTTCTGGACTAACATTATATCAGCACACAAGAATTTCTATGAGTGAGAGTGAAAGGGCCAGCCAATTTTTCAGAGGGTATTTTTTTATATCTTTCAGGGTTTTTTTACATGCCACAATTGATTGATTGGGATCCATTGCTCTACTTCCCCTCCAAAGGAAGTTTTGCTAAGGATTTTTATCACTCAAGAAAAATATGTCGTCCCTGGTTGGGTTTGAGCCCACAAACATTGGGTCCTGAGGCGAGCACTTTACCCCAAGGCCATTGAGGACCACCACATATACAAAAAATTGATAGTGCTCCTCATGCTGGCAAATACGATAATGTTTAATCAAAATGATGTTAAATGATCCCAGATTTGCCCAACATTTTGTAATATTTTTATTAATTTATGTGAAACGATTCATAGCTTAGGTTTTAACAATTAGCAGCATTACCCTATAACTTTACGTTTGGACGCTGGCAAAATCGCAAGTTCTGGTTCATCCTCGGCTGAGAGTAGTTCTACAGTGTATAGTAGTGTTGCGTTGGGAGGCACAATGGGTGCAAGACCCAGACTTCCGAATCCAAACCTTGGCCCCACTTCCAAAAGGGCTGTTTCACCGACATCCATCAATGGTAAGGCCAAGTCTACACCTTGTATTACCTGATGACAAAAAATGTGCTTAAAATGTTGTATAAGTGGGAGGATTGAAGCCTCTATGCACTATGCTACCTGTTGCCACAGTCAAGAAGCAAAACCAAAAGGTTAGGTGGTGGCAATGGTTCAAGTCCAAGTGGGTGCGGTAATTAAAATTTGTAGTGTGGTGTGGAGAAAAGGTAGCAATAAGGTGATTTTATAATAATATTGTATTTTTAACACCAAATGAAAATCAAATGAGAAAATTTCTTAAAGCTAAAATTAAATATAGACAAGGCCTACTTATTACAGACAAATTTGTATAGGAAAGACCTTATCGGATAGCTAGAAACGTTACTAGGTCTACTTTAATACAATTATACATCAAGTCATATAATCAGCAGCTGACACATTTGATCAATATTATCAATAAAGTTAAAATACTTATAAGATAGAAAGTTAAATAAAGTTTGGCCACAAACTTTTTTTTATAAAAGGCCCTTTCTAATAAATGTTCACTGTACCTGGTGGCAAAATACCATAAATCGTTTTCTACAACCTTCCAAGTAGACTCATTAGGGAAAACTTTTTATTTTCTTTGCTGCTTAACATGATACAATTTCATAACATTTGAGATAAAGGTGGCTGCCCATAGACCAAGCCATTCGAATAGTGTTAAATATGGTGGTGCAATCATGGCAATACACAATATCTAGATTATTATGTGTTCTGTCTTTTACTAAGTCCATTCCTTGTCAGTTATCTTAGACCCCCGATGCACTCTGCCCTCTGCCTCCTCCTTGGCTCTCAGAATTTTCTTCTTTCCTTATAGTCAACCAATATTTTAATCCTCCTCCTTCCTAAGCCACTCTTTTCCTTAACCTCTTTTTCTATGACATCATGGAGAAGACAGTTCCTCCTAAGGATGCGTCCGATCCAGTTTGCTTTGTCCCGAAGAGCCTCATCCAAAATGGTTCTTTTCTCACCCACTCTTCTTAGGGCTTCTTCATTTGTCAACCTGTTTGTCCAGCTGATCTTCTCAAGTCTTCTCCAGTGCCACATTTCAATGCTCTCTAAGTCTTTCTTTTCCATCTTCCTAAAAAGTCCAAGTTTCTGCACTATATGTAGCATTTCCTCAGTTTCTTCCTCAATTCCAGACTCAACTTGCTGGTCAACAGTAACCTCTTCTTGTTGAAAACTTCTTTGGCCATGGTAATCCTTGACCTAATTTCCTTGGTGGAATTCCCAAGTACTCTTCAATCTCATTAGCCTTTCCTTGCTTTGTCTGTTTCTCTCCTTTACTTACATCCGTCCATCCCTCTCTATCTCGCCCCCGTCCTCTCTCTCTCACCCTCTAGCCCCCTCGCGCTCACCC
>CABFVX010000649.1:150955-179180 GCA_902151425.1 Timema shepardi
CCCCCCCCCCCTACAATTTACTTTTTACTGCAAGGGATTTTCAAATGGTTTATTTAGAACCAAGGTGGAATTGTGGAATTTATGGTACTCTCACAAACTGTTTCAATTACAAAAATAAAAACTAATTTGTTTTTACCGACAATAGTGGTTGCATCCTCTTAACATGTCACTCTCATATTAAACTGGATTACCCGTCACAGGAAAATCAGGTCTTTAATCCCAGTTGGGTCTATTAAGGGTGGTTTTTCCTAAATAGTTTCCCACTTTTCCTTAAAAATATGAGTCAATTTCCTCTACATTTCTACCATCCTCATCCCTATTCTATTAACATAATTAATCTATGTTTATAGTCCAAAAATGTACTAAGATGTGATAAGAATAAAACTTAAAATTAATAACCCACCTTGTGATACACAAGAGATAATAAATCAATTTCAAAATCACCTCAGATCAAACCAGACTCATTAAATGCATGTCGGGTTGTCATAAAGAGGCCAGACCTACCTGAGATTAAACTAGCTACACTAACCTAAGAAAAAAGGAAATTCATCACAATTTTCCAGGAAGAAAGAGAGAAACAAACATGTAGAAATCTCGGTCGGGTCTACTGAGAGTGGTTTTCCCTTAATGGTTTCCCACTCTCCTTCCACGCAAATTCTGGTAGATTACCTCTAAAATGCTTCCTTCCTCATGCCTACCCCATTAAAGTATTTATCATACATGCATATAAACTGAATGAATGCTTACCTCTCCATCACCAATTTGAACACTAAAGTTGTTTAACTTCTCCACAAAGGTTCCATCTGTTAGGCAGCCTTCTATGTTCACTTTGCATACCCATGTCCTTGAGGGCCGAAAATTGTTCTCGGCTGGTTTCAAAACCTTAAAATTACAGGGAAAAGAGTTAAACATGTCAAAGATCTAAGATTTGTAATAATCAAGTTAATGATATGATTATCTAGTGTTGTGCTGTCAAGGGAAGGATAAATGTAACTTAATATAATTCAAATTGGTATGAAGTAACTTTATTACTTAACTTCCTTAGATTGATATAACTTTGAACATTAGCTCTTGACGATCATGCAGAAACATGAGGTGAAACAAGTCACAAACAATCACCCTTTGCATAAGCATGGTAGTCACAAAATCTCAAAGATAATTCTCTTACCTACCCCTGATCTCAAAATCCAGTTTTGCCTCAATAAAACCCATATCTCGGCTTTATAAGGCTAAATAAGTTTTAAAAATTCCAAATGATAAATTTATTACAAATAGTTACTTTTGAAATATACTAAAATGCATGGATAGTACACGTGAATGTAAGAAACATGTTTTCTTTGTTACTGTACCTAACAATGCATTATTAGTATTCACAATCGATACACCAATATTAAGAGTATTTTTAGTTATTCTACTAGTATACAATGAAAAATATACTTACAATGGCAAATGGTAACTTGAGTAATGTTCACTCATAACCCTATCAATATGTTCAGAAATTAACAAGTAGGACCTACTTTTTTTTTTTTAAACTTAGGAAACCAAACTCTTGCATTTTAGGTATTTAACTATTTTCTTAACATCCTATCTAAAACATCTTGACCATTTTCTAATGTATTACCACAAAACAAACTTGGCCACACACAGCAAATCCTGTAAAATACTGTGCAATAAATGTAAAGGAATAGAAATGGATCAAAACTTTGATAGCATCAAGATGAAGGTATTTTATTGTGACTTTTAAAGGTATTTTGACTTCAATTTTCTTCTTATCTAGGCTTATTCAACTTTCCTTGTTGAATGATGATTTTTATATTTATTAAGGAGGCCCCAGATCAGACTTTTGAAAGAAAACATTTTTTGTATGCTATTTTTTCAGTGCTAAATATTTTAGACTGTATTATTTGCTGTAGTGTGGAAATGTGGTATAAAAAACCAAACATTGCACATCATGTTATGTTAGAAAACTATGTCTGGGCAAAGCATTTTAACATCGAGATTATTCAATTTTGTTTTGATGTTTGAAATGATTCAGGTTTAGCCAAGTGTTTAAATTCTCTGATTTTTCTTTGCTTTTAATTAAATTCTCTGACATTCCCTAATTTTCCAAAGAAAATTTCAACTTCTCCTGGTTTTCCTGCCAGTAGCCATGTAATCTATATAAAAATATCTAGTACCCCAACCTTATATTAATGCTTTGGGGAATATTTTTATTAAGTACCAAAGAGAGTAAGTAAATAGGTCACAAATGGATGTGAGATGGTTGTTAACAGAATCTAGTAGGTTCTAAATATGTCACTTAATGTAAACACAATCCAGCTTGATGACACAAAGGCTATTCATAAAAAAAACTGTTTGTGGTGAGAATTGTGTAAGGCTGTACACAATAGGGTTGATAAATTCCCTCATGGACACTCAAAAGTTGTAGATGAAGACCGATCTGGTCACCTTGTAGAGTTTGCAACAGAAGCAATTGTGCGGTGGGTGGAAGAGATGATATGAGCTGACAAGCGAGTAATAAGAGACAAATGTAGCAAATGCATTAAGTTGTTATTATGGTTTATCTTAGACCATAACGGATGTGTAGCAGATACACAATGTCTTAGCATTAAGTGGGTACCATGCTAACCACTGTAACAGTAATCAATGTTTGTAATGGCAGACAACCACATTCTTCTAATATAAGTGATATAAATAAAGCTAAGATACAAACAACACTACAGCATGAGTGTTTAAATTTTCAGAAAGTGTGTGCAAGGTGGATAACAAAAAAAAACTGACTTCTTGAACAAAAAATGAACCAAATGGGTTTGTCCTTGCAACATATTTGTCAGTATGCAGATGAAGGAGACAATATGTTTGGCAGGATTTTTAGTGGAGATGAATCTTGGGTGCCTCACTATCAACCTGAGTTTCAATGCGATGGAAACATCCAAGTTCACCTTCAAACATAAATTTTTAGACTACATCATCAGCATGAAAGATTATGCTTGGAGTGTTTTGGGATTCTCAGGGAATACTGTTAGCCCAATTTATAAAAGTGTGGTTAAAATGTGAATGCTTCATCAAAATATGAAGTTCTGTCAAAGCTTCGGGTTGCAATCCGCAAAAAAAAAAGTTCAGGCCTACTAACAATGCCAGACTTCATACAGTTCAATTAATCAAGGATAAAAATGAAGCACTACTCTCAGAACATTCACCTTAGCCTCTGGCGGTTTTCATCTGTTTTGTCAACTAAAACAAACACTTTGGTAGTAAAACTTCACTAAAGCTGAAGAAGTATTTGATTATGAGGTGAAAATATGGCTGAAACAACAGACCAAAGACTTCTATGCGCTGCAGGTTTTGAGACAGTGGTCAAGAGATGGGATAAGTGTATCAATATTGATGGAGATTATGTCGATTATGAAAATGTAATAATAAATATTTTCTAAGTTTGTATCTTCCTTTAGAAAAAAGAAGAGTTTGTGAACAATTTATTGACTTCATCTCCTCGGAATAGGAATGTACTATGGCTAAGGTGCATAAAGGCGAAGAAGACATTTTAGTGTGCAATCTAGTTAATAATTATTGATAAAAGTAAAACTACAAAATAATCCTTATATTGGTGTGTCCCAATCCTTGGTAAGTGTTGATTGTAAGTAATAATCTAAGTAATTATGTAACAAAGAATACCAGACACCAGAAGACCTATGGGTTGACCAGGAACCAGATGGTAAAACAAATCGAAGAAGGAGATGAAGGAGTTGGGAGTGGAAGAGATACACTTGGAAGGAGGTTGCGCAGGACAGGATAAGATGAAGGAAGATGGTGAGGTTGGCGCATGATCTAAAAAAGTGGTTCCCAGGCTGGTGGGCACGTTGCTTTGGTGGGGGAGGGGGGGCTTGAAATAGTTTGGAAATGGGGGGGGGGGTAACAATTAGGAAAATGATGTTAAAACTCACATAAAAAATGAAGATTTTTTTATTTAAATCACTTTTTCAGAGTAGGCCTAATTGAGATAATTATCTGCAGCAGGGTCAGCTGAAAACGTTGGGAACCACTGATCTAAAGGATCTCAGATTGATGGGTGATGATGACATAACAAAGAAAACCAGTTTCTGGTATTTACACGAAGCATAATTTATAGGCCCTACCAATAGCTGCAACAGTTGATTGTCTGAAATAAGATAAAAATGTGAATAAAAGAAATTAAAAGTGCAACTTGTTTGGTTTCTACACTAAGCTAACCCCGAGAGGTAGCAAGCTTAACTAACACGTTTCCACCAGGATGTATGTTATAAGATTGGACCAATATGTAATCCATCAAGGAAGAACTGCTACCTTTCAGGGTGAACAAAGTGTATCCTGTCTTGCAAGGCATAGTCACAATGACTGATTTGCTTGCCACTAGAACTATCAAGTACTGGTTGTACTATCAGCAGCAAAAACACACCTAATATGTAGGCCTACATTAGTACTTTTCATCATCATTATCATGTGATCATCACAACAAGAATGAATAATATTAAATACACTGTAATGTACAGTACATTTTAATATTAATTTATTTAATGTTGGTAAGGTCTTACTGTGAATAATTTGGCAACTAAACTTTACCGTATTTATATTATGTTACAAGAATATCACATAGTATAATAGTTCGGTATTATACACGGTAGATCTAGGACTGTATTACCTGCGGTTATTGGGGTCATTATGTAATATTTAGTTCATCTTATAGTTTTAACTTAATTTTCAATTCAACAAATTTGAGAACTCACTTTCTTCTTCAGTTGACCACTTCCAAGGATATCCAACCACTCTTCCTTGGTGTCATCTTGCCCTTCTTCAGTCTTGGACTCATTTATAGAGTTGTTTATAGTTTTGTCCAGTGGGGAAATATTTTCAGTTAATTTTGAATGTTCACCATGAATTGGAATTTCATCATCATCCCTACTACTTTCTTTATTCAAACTTTTATCTAAAGAAATGTCTAAATTCACAGCTTCATTGATGGAAGCTTCTGGTGTTATAGAATGACTTTCCATTTTATTACATTAACAGAAAATATGTAGTTACCTGGAATCAAAATAATGTGTGAGTATTTAGCTAGTAAAAATTATGTCACTCATTAAAATAACAGCGTATTTATCATATAAAAAATTCAGAATACATTTTTTACTGTTTTGATAAAACCCTAGGTATTATGGGGGGTTGGCGCGGGCGTTATTTGACGTAATAGGATAAATAATACTATTACTGCGTTGCAACCTATTACCGCAGTAATAGGTTTCCCAGAACGCCCTATTAATTTTAATTTTTCAACACCAAGAGATAAGCATTGTGGAGAACTATGGAACGTTAGGTTTAATTTATTACCGCGAACCTATTACCTTATGTCAAGTCAGTATGACTGTGGAACATTCCGCGCGAGATGATAAGGTGGGACTGGAGTGGGGATAGAGGGAAATAAATAGACTTGTTGTGATACAACATATTCAATCCAGTCTGTCTAATTATTTCTCAACGGAAATATACGCAAGTTTATGCCTTTGTCTGATATTGAGGTGAAATGTTTCTGATATAGCGAGTGCTTTTTCCTGTGTGTGTGTGATTATTGAGTATTTCGAGTTAAAGTAGCTTTATTTTAGTTAAAAATGAGCAATAAGAGCTAAAACTAGTTATCTGGGGTCGTATTTTGTAGTTAAAGATAATAAAATCAAGTAATCACGTCTACAACCGTCCAACTTTACATTAGATAATACCTTGGAAGACCAGCCGGCTGGTGACGTCCTTGCCATGCGGTATTAGGTTACAAAATTAATAGGTTACTGGAACCTACCGAAACGCCGTGCAGCCTATTGACGCAATGTAACGGTAATTCCCATCCCTAATAGGGGACACAGTTAAGATTTTATTTATTTTAACAATTGTGTTCTAACACACATATTTTATAAATCATCATTAACATAAATACTTACTTTTTTGATTATAGGTTACTCATATTTATGAAAAGTAGCTTGTTATATTATATATATTAACAATCGAAGATAATATACATATTATGTAAATATCAGATGAGGTTTGAAGTATTGTCCAGAGATCACAACATGTGTGGCGTAGCTTAATGGTGATTGTCTCAAGTCTCAACTCTCATCTTTGTTCCAGAAAGTGTGAGCAAGATCATCCACAACACTCAGACCTTAAAGCAACTATCGATTGTAGTTAAAATGGCGTCGATATCGGTTGGTTTTATTTGGAAACACGTAGGAGTACCGGGTAAACTTTATAGTTTCTGACTAGTCAGTTTCGTTAAGTTAGTGTAGTTTGTGTGTTTAAATCTTCTTTACCCATGTTTTAAAAGTGGTATTAACTGTTATAATGGGTCGGTCGTGCTGTGTAGCAGGATGTAAATCTAATTACGGTGCTACAGATACTTCAGCATTTAGATTCCATAAGATATCGTTCTGAAAGAGAAGTTGATTAAATGTATCCATAGTGATAAATTTGTAGTGACAGATAATACATTATTGTGTATTAAACATTTCGTGGTCAAATTTATCATTAGAGAGGATGTATTTCCTGTGGGTAATGGTGAATCAATAACGGTTCCCCGTAAAAAACCAAAACTTCGGGATGATGCCTACCCCAGTGTATTTCCAAGTCAAACTTGAAGGTCCCTAAGGATATAAAAGATTCAGCCGTTCGCACAGAAAGTTTTTTCATTAGAAAATAAAATGATTTAAAAGAATTGTGTGACAAATACATCATTTCTAGTTTTGAAAATTTTAAAAGTGAAATTATAAAACGAGACACTAAACTATATATTTTAGGTAATGAATGAAGCCAATGTTCTTTTTATTAAAGTAAACCACAAGACATTGTAACGCCGCCCTTAGTCTTCCCAAAATGATAAGGCTGGCGCACAACATAACTAAACCATTAAAAGAAGGAAACAATAATTGCAGAGGAGCCGATAGGATATTAACGAAAAGAAAATAGGTCGACCTTGGTCTATTTACTTTCTGCTTCCATGAACACACACTTCAACTATTTCAATATATGTATATATATATTACGGGAGCAAGCGAAGGATATATCATAAAAGTTTGATAAAAAGGAATATGTCAAAGATAACATTTTAGTTTTATTGATGATAAATATTTAACAATATATGTGTAATATAAAGCTATGACAAAACAAGAGTTGCGGGAACTTTCAGTAACCATGAATTGATTACAATTCTACGTAAAATATAAGATTACTCCAAAAGGGTAGTAAAAATGTAATTTCCTCCATAACAAAATAAAACATTAGGTGCCGTATGGGCTATACTTTTCTAATACCTTGTTCATGAGACCATACAATATTTTCCTGACACGCAGGTAATAACATTGCTTACGCAACAATAAACATGCCCTGCCATATGGACAATAAGTTACATGCGTTTACTTTGACAACAATATGATATATTTCTGCCGCGCAGATAATAACATTTCTTACTCAAAAATAAACTTTCCCTGCCGTATGGGCAATAAGTTATAAACATTTACTTTGACAACAATATGATATATTTCTGCCACGCAGATAATAACAGTTCTTACACAAAAATAAACTTTCCCTGCCATATGGGCAATAAGTTACAAAAATTTACATTGACAACAATATGATATATTTCTGCCACGCAGATAATAACATTTCTTACGCAAAAATAAACTTTCCCTGCCATATGGGCAATAAATGTCGAATCTCTCAAAAGTGATTTTTAAACAGATAGCCATGACATCACACGAACCCTTATGGGGCTTCATGTCGACGTAAATAAATAGAAGATTTCAGGTTTATAAAGTTTTATGAACTATAAATATTAACTCGCCAAAAAGAATGTCTATGTAAATTAGCCGAAAAGGAATTTAGTACCTTCCTAAGCCATCCTGGACTCCTAGGTGTGTCCGAGGACACGAACCTGACAAGAGTGCCGTACATTTTGACTTACACCATTATATAGTGCTCATACTAGCTCAAAAAGGGGGTAGAGGGGTAAACAAAATCAACGGCCAACACAGAACAATGACGAGAGGGAGGTGATAGACAGATGTCGGAAAAACACCCTAGGAGCTGGTAGATAATTCTAGGCCACATGTTCCAACATAACATCACAGTCTTTCGCACACGCACCACATATTTCCCACCACGCCTCGAGATTCAGCACTGTTCAGTCTGGCATGATATTTCCTCGTTTAGATGCCCGGTAAATTTCATAGAGGCATAATGTTGTTATCTTGTGTGGGTAGGAAATAGTGAGTTGAAGCAGCTGAATGGGGCCTACGGTGAGTTTACTTGCTTTACTCTTCGTACGTTCTTGTAGTTTTATTTCCAATAAATGCTACAACATTGACTGACTTTCCATCTCTTACTGTAGGTTTTAAAATTACTAATGCCGTGGGTGTTAAAGTTTTCTATAAAATCATATATTTGGCTCCAGAAAGGTTCAAAAGTATCTTGGACTCAGAAGGCCAAGATGATTTGAAGTGTGATAGGTGGACTAAATTAGACAATTTGCTAACTCATCTTCAGAGTTATAGTGATGAGATCTTTGATATTAGTGATAGGGCTAGGCTTCTAATAAACTTCTTCAAATAAGCATTAAGTTCAAATAGTTTCGATACAGGAAAGATTATTAAAATAAAATTTGTTCTGGAACAATTGGAGCTGTCACTCGTAAAACAAATACGATATTCCCCATAAATGTTGATCTTGGCTGCAACTATATCTTATTCATTTCCTGCTGCACACCAATTTATAAGAGAGACAAATGTTTTGAATTTGACATATCATGTTTATTTGAAACATTTCTTAAGTAAAATTGTCCCCCTTAGTGCAGGAGCTTCACATAAATCATTTTTTGAAAGAAAAAGGTAAGTTTCTTCAGAGTCAGGATAGAGTGGTGTCTGATATGCTAGATTAAATTTATCTTAATAATAAAATAACATAATTATAAAGGAGGAAAGATATTGGGAATTTCAGAACACGGTATGGATGTAGATGCAGCCACGACTATGCAAGTATTTATGTCTTCGTCTTTGCATTCACAAAACAAAGATGTAATTGGTCTTTTCCCCGTAAAAAAGACTAAAAGCTGACATTATATAACTCCACGATAGAAGTATTGAATGTGATGAAATAACTTGGGTTTCATGAACAGATGTAATGAGACATTTACATTTGTGGTACGGTTTTTATTTTATTTTAGATATTCTCTCGAATAGTGATGAAGGTAAAAGCATTGTGTGTGAAAATACAACAACCAAGGAAAAGTTTTCAGGCTAATCTTAGAGATTTATTTCAGTCAGAAAAAATATATATTGTTAAAACTCGCACCAAGTTTATCTAGAGAAGCTCTATACTCTTCGTCTATTGAGCGTCAGAATGTCTCCTTAGCTGTTAATATTTTTGATTTAAAGAATATAGTGGCTTTTGAAAAATTTAAAAACCAAGGTAATGATGTCAGTGATGGTCAGTTTTTAAATTATTTGCCAAGTGGTGAAAATTATTAATGTTAAACACACAATGAAGGGGAAATACACCAGAAATGTTGATGCTACTCTAATTACTAGCATTAATGATTCAAAACTGGTGTTCCTTTATAATTTACGAACTTATTTAGATATCTGGCACTGATCAGACACAGAGGAAAACTTAATAATGATACGTACAATGATATGGCCCACACTATTCGATCAGTAGTTGAATTATGCAAATATGTATTTAAGACGTATGGCTGAGCTTACATTCTGACTGCCAAATTACAGATTGACAAATTAGAAAGAAGATTTGGTGCCTATAGAAGACTGCGTGGCTGAAGCTATAATGTATCCGCAGAACAGGTTCTTGAACCTGAAAGGAAACTGAAGGTATTGAGTGTATTAAAACTCAAATCAGCTAAATTTGGATAAATACAATTGAATGATTTTACTACGACAGTTCAAAAAGGTAGCAAGGAAAATGTGGCAGATAATTTGGAGTATCTAAAACCTGCAATATATTACATGTCTCAAGTTCCAGTTCATCCAAAAAATACAGAAAATTCTGGTATGTATTGCAAGTTACACCAGCAATAAAGTGATTGAAAAATTGAATAAACATGGAAACTGTAATGAATGTTGGTTAATATTACAGTCCAATGAAGAAATGCAGTTTGTTTGTAATAAAGAAGTTTTTTTATATTTCACCGAACTTAATCGTGGTGGGCTGAAATGTCCATCTGTCTTTGTGATTACCCTGTGCTCAAATGTTTACGCGTTATTTCAAACTTTGCTCAGCAGTGAATATGAACCTGAATTTCTGAAACTAAACAATCAGTGAGATGCGATCGTAACATTGAGGATTCAGATTAGTGAAATCAGTGCTAGTGGTCTTGAAAAACTGTGCAGGTGGGGTGATTCTCTGAAAGTATTAGTAAAAAATTGCGTGAAAGTAATAAGTAATATTTTCATTAACAATTACACCAAAATATTAAATGAAAAGAACACTTCCAAATAATTGTCTAAAAACCTTAGTGGGAAAAGGAAGGACGCCTGTGACCATGGACTTGGTGAGAAAGTGAAGAAGTGTAATCAGTTGAAATTCAGCAAGTAGGCATCGAACCCTTGCAATCTAGCAGGTAGTACCTAGGGTACATTATATATTTTGGTGTAATTGTTAATGAAAATATTACTTATTACTTTCACGCAATTTTTTACTAATACTTTCAGAGACTCACAACACCTGCACAGTTTTTCAAGACCACTAGCACTGATTTCCCTAATCTGAATCCTCAATGTTACGATCGCATCTCACTGATTGTTTAGTTTCAGAAATTCAGGTTCATATTCACTGCTGAGCAAAGTTTGAAATATATATATATATATATAGCCATGCATTATAGGGTAGATACACTTTATTTAATTACATTCCTTCTATCGATATGGTATTATGACTGAATTTTCAACATTATCTTATATAATTGTGATTGATTAGAATAACTTAATTAGTTCAAAAATATATATCAGATAAATGTCAACTAGTTTAAATTTAAATGCATCAAGAGTATGCATTTAAAGAACACAGAGACGTTTCTTGTAGCAGAACCATTGAATATATATAATATTACTATTGACTATATAATAGATAAATATATAAATAAATATATGATAATAACTATTGAGTATATTATTAAGTATTAATTATACACAATGGCAAAAAGTATATGGTTTTCTTTCAACCTATACGACGGCCATGTTTATTACGAATTAAGGTCTGAGTATTGTAGATGGTATTGGTGTGAGTGATCACTTTACTATAATGAATGGACACATTGATGTTTGTAATATAAATGGATGTACATCTGTGGCAGAAATTTTCGAGCTGTCGTCTGTATACCATAATGTAAGAGAGAAGGAAATATTTTAATATATATTTCTCTTTTACACCCATACAAGGCAATGTGGCATTTTGACATAGTTTATTAGTGTGATTGGATATATGAGATACAACAAAGTAGGATTGGTCAAAGGAAATAAATGTGTTAGTAAAAGCTTCTAAGAACATAACAAAGTTTGAAACTGGTGTGTTTTTCCTTTTTCAATCTGAATAGGTAGTAAGATGTAGTACAAAAAAACAACCACTCATGCCTGGCTGACAATTCATCACTGTAAGAAGGGAAACCCCAATTTCCCAAATAATACTTTTTTGGCCAATCTACAGTTCTTTATTTATGGATGCTATGTTATAGAGGTCGTTGTTATTGTTCAAAGCATATGCTCGTTGCTTTAAATAATTGTGTATTAAAGTTATTCTTGTAATTTGTGAACATAAGTATAGTTTCAGAACTTTTGTAATTATTGACACAAATTATATCTGTTTGGGGCTAGTTTATTTGTATAATGTTTTTATTTTGTTTTATTTTGAACTATGTTTACTTTGTTGTTTAAGTGCCAAGAAATTTGGCTTGGCACATGTCCACATTTTTGACGGTTTAACTCTCCCCGTTTGTATTTCCCGTTGCGGGCATGCCAGTTTCGTCTTGGAGTAAGCCTCATATTGTTCTCATGGTCAGATACAAACCTATTGGGCATCGGTTGCATTTGGTGCTCTTATTGTCATGAACAATATAATATAATTGCTATTTGGCAATACGCGTGTGTCCGAGTCTCATATAACATGAATATTCCGTGGCTATGTGACGAAAAAGCTATAACTTACAGTCCACTTCCTACCAAACATTTGTTCCATCCTTGACAGATTTCTAAACTTACTACCACCGTTTTATTTTCTCGTAATCTTTTGTGAACATTTTCACTGTATGTCCTAATTTATAAATAATTGGGAATCTTCTTGGTTTGCTTATTTACCAGTCATAGATCTAGAATGGTCGCAGCGTAATTATAATTTGTCCCGGTCACCATTACACTGTTTACAGACCTATATCAGCTCTTATCGTGTGAAATCAAGTTTTTTTTAATATTAATTTCTCGCCTGATCTCCATCTTAACGTTAACTTTGCTTTTATATCTGAATTTTATTTCTGCCAGGGCTAAAAATTCTTCCCCTCCAAGGTTGAAGTGGCAAAAGAGAGAATTACTCTCACAGGTTTCTTATTAAATCCACACTAATGCTGTCCACGAGATGTTTTTAAACTAATATTTGACCCTAGTGTTTTTTTTTCTTCAACGGCACTGAAGATATGGTCTTCAATAAGCCATGAGCACTTGTATTTGATTTACTCCCGATTCCACTTTCTTAATTTTCTTATTAGTCCACTCCAGTTCTGACCCAACTAAACTAGTCCTATCTCACCACGAAAATCGTCTACGAGATAACCGGGAAGACATATTTTGTTCGTCTCTACACCAACATATTTATATTTAGAAGGAAATTGTACAGCCTCCTATACAAAGTAACGTTGTCTGAGCGTAATACATTAACTAAAGAAAAGTATGTAATATAATACGAGGATGCTACCTTACGCATCAAAT
Organism: Timema shepardi; assembly: GCA_902151425.1. Taxonomy (NCBI): domain Eukaryota; kingdom Metazoa; phylum Arthropoda; class Insecta; order Phasmatodea; family Timematidae; genus Timema; species Timema shepardi. Next base: position 163,954 of record CABFVX010000649.1, read on the forward strand.
AAAGTCGGTCTTTCGTGTAGGCATGCCCGAGCCAAAGGTGGATTATTCCGCTGTAAATATTGTTGCATCGGATTGTAGTCTATGTGACTGACCATAATTAATACTAATGTCATAGAAGGCCGCATCCACTAGGGCTGGATCCCCTCCCCTCCTAGCACCATCTGTAAATATAAGTCTGTATATACTCCAGCTTTCTTTCATATACCTTACTGCATTTAACTTACGTTCGATCGAATGGGTCACTCTTTTTATACCTGAATCAGGAATAGATAATACCACTGGTAAACCTCAAAGGGCATCATGCCCCCCAGTGAAACATTTTACGAGATATGGAAGAGAAAAAATATACTGATAGAGTTCATTCAAACCCAAAATCTATCCACCAGAGAAGGGCATGTTTTGTTTAACCAATATTGTTTTGTTTCAACATAATTTATAAGGATCCGAAGTCTGCGTTGCAGATAACTAGAAGTTGAAAAATCTTTAATAAAAAAACTTGTCCGCGAACAGACGGCACCTAAGAAATAAAGGGAGTTCTCCCACTTAAGTAAGAAGTGCGTTGGTTGGTGATGTACGACAAGCGCCCAGGTACAGTCTTAAAGCCGCATATTGTATCTTATCCAGCTTTGATAGTGTGGGTCGTGATGCAGTGTGATATAAAAAACACCCATACTCTAATCGAGACCGTATAAACCCACGGCACATATAGTATTATAGTATTTATAAACCTGTCACATATTCCAGATAGTTCCAAAAAATTAAGGAGCCAAGATACCTTCATGTCTAGTGTCATACCTAAAAATCGCACCGTCAGCTGTACCTGAATTCGATGGCCTTCATAAACTGGCCTAATTGAGTTATCTCGCACTCTATGTCAGGTAAAAATTACTGCAAAACATTTAGAGTCACAAAGTGGGCTGTTAACCAATTTAAAAGCAATTTAAGCACTGATTGTAACTTATCCACCCCCTCTGACAAGTTACAAGACCGAAAGTATATTAACACTTCTTTCGCATACTGTAGAGTCGTTATACCAACAGGAAAAAAGCTATCAATATCGTTCGAATAGACTGCATATAACAGAAGACTGAGCACCGATCTCTGTGGTAGGCCCCTTCGTTGAGTTCTAGATGATGATCTAGCTTGTCCTATCTTTAGAGAGTACGATACATTCTAAAGTAGATGGCTTAACCAGTAACACATTTTGATAGAACAACCCAGGCAAAAAAGTTGATCAAATAACACAGAATGCTCGACATTATCGTACGCAACCTGTATATCGAGGTAAAAAGCTGATAAAAATGAGTTTTGTGATCGAGCGATTTGAATATCAGAAACTAATATAATGATGCTATTAAGTGTGGAACGTCCCTTTCTAAAATCAAATTGCATAGGATTAAGGAGTTAGTTCAGTTTCAGATATCGTTCTAAACGGGCTTTAACTAAGAGTTCCATGATTTTACCAAAACAGGACGAGAGTGCAATAGTCCGATAAGAGATTGTTAACGCTTCGCTTTTACCCGGTTTTAGAATATAAATCAGCAAGGAAATTTTCCATGCCATTGGTATCACCCCATCCTTCCACAGAGAGTTAAATATCTCTAGAAGCACTCGTCGCGAAACAGGCGACAATTTTGTCAACATACCATAGGAAACATTGTCTGGGCCAACCATCGTGTGTTGCACTCGATTTAACCCTGTTCTTAATTTACTGCCAGTAAATCGTTTATCAAGCTCAGGAACACCCAAATTGGGGAATTCCAGCGGGGAGCACATGACTGAATCCAGTACCTCCCTGCAAGCTAAAGATTCTGCCCATGCCTCTAAGTCAACAGTAGGGATCCCAAAGTTTGTAACAATACCCTTGAACCATTTGACTGTATGCCAAACCTGTGTCAGAGATACATCGGGGGAAAGAGACTCGCAATATAACCATCAAGAATTAAGTTTCGCATTTAGCAAAGTTCGCCGCGTAGCAGCTGCCGAAAGACAATAGCTTTCATAGTTAATCAGGTTAAAATATATAAAACCTCCTTTGAGCGATCGCTTTAGAACATGACTCTGTCCACCACGGGCAGCATTTAATATTCCTAGGACCCCCCACTATTTGAGGATGGTATTGCCGCATCAGCTGAGCTCTGTATAGCGTTAACAAAGTTGTCATACTGTACTAAAGGATCACGGTCCACCGCTAAAGTTCGAACTGTTAACTCCACTTTTGTCGAATATAATTCCCAATTTGCTTTTTTGTAGTTACGTAACCTATCCAGAGGAACAGTTTTAGAGTTATATGGGACCTGAGATTCTATTTCAAAATAAGTGGCAAATGATCACTTTCCATGGATTCGCCAATCGTATCCCAAGTTAAGTATGGTGCAAAATTAGGGGATGCAAATGTAACACATGGGCACGTGTTAGTATACGGAGGTCTGTTAAGTCGCGTAAACTTCCCTGTATTTCATATAACAAGAGGTACCACCACTAAAGTTTCATGAATCTTTATCCCACAACGATCTATGTAAGGAGAGCCCCACAACCAATGGCGCACATTCATGTACGTGCAGATAATAACCGGGAATGGTGGACCTCCGACAAATAAATCCCATAAATTATTATCGAAATTATCCGGTGTAGGGCTGTATATTATTATTATTATTAGCACTGCGTCTTACTACCCGTTCGGGTTGTACGCACTTATGCCAATGTGTAATAGTAGGGTGATTGTGAGATGAAATGGAGGACCTACAGTTTAACGTGGAATCCAAACCACGGCTGAGGCCTGGTATTCCACACATTCACTAGTTGTGATTAATACAAGTCTTGTCAGAGGTGAAGGAAGGGTTTGGTAATGAAATAAATTTGTGCCAGGACCGGGGATTGAACCCTTGATCCCCAGCACAGAAGTCTGACACCTTATCCCTAGACCGTCAGGTCACCGTAAGGTTGTATAATGATATGACTGAAAATGTCCTGCCTGCGGAAAATATTTTTAGCCCTACAAACTCCAAAAAATATTGAAAATTGCCCTAGGTTATTTCAAAAGATTGAATGTACAACCTAATTAACAGCGTAACACCTCCCACTCGGGCAGGTCTATCCGACCTAAAAATTTTAAATTCAATTATAACAAAACTATCCTGATTCCTGAACCAAGTTTCACTTAACGCAACTATATGGATATCACGAGAAAAAGTTAATTGCTCAAGCTCCGTTTTTTGTCCTTAATACTTTTAGAATTCCATTGTATCATATTTAAATAACTAACCATAAAAAAATGTATATATACTTAACTTAGACAAGATTACCTTGGACACCCACTACCTGCTCTGATCCTATCAGTTATACGATTATGGCTATTAAGGTGTCGCACATCCCATAACAACTTTTGGATTTTCCCTGTTATTGTTGCCATTAAACTTGACAGATCCAACTCCCCTGGCGCTGAAGATGCCACGGTTACTAGGAGCGATTCAACTTTAGAAACCCTCTGTTCCACCCCCTTACTTATGACGTTCCTTCGATAGAGCTTCCTGACGAATCCACGTCCATATCCCCAACAACCTGTTCCGGGATACTTGAAAGATTTACCGTGTAGGACGTTACATTGCGTGACCGTATTCACATATTTGGGGATTGAGAATTGTCCATGACAAATTGTGCCCCCCTGGTTGCATAGTGAGTCTTGTTTGAAGAGTTGCAGTCCACAGCTGGACCAGCCTCCCGGTACGTCAAATTGCGACGAGCCATTGTAGATTTGATTTGACGCTGTCACATCCACTCAGGGCACGTTAGGTTGGTCACCAAATAAGCCCCCCCACAATGAAAATATTTTGGGGTTTCTTGTAGACATTCTTCTATGAGATGACCACCCCCACACATTGCGCACCTATGACCCCCACTACGACAGTTGACAGCGAGATATGCGAAACGCAAAGAATTGTGACATTACGTCACTGGATAAACATAAGGCTTGACCTCCACCCGAGAGAAACACATTACAACATAAGATGGTAGCTCTTTGCCCACAAAAGCTCGACCTCCACCCGAGAGAAACACATGACAACATAAGATGGTAGCTCTTTGCCCACGAACGTCACTGTTATTGTACCAGAGAGTCCAAACCACTCGGGTGTAACAGGATTGCACCTATTGAGCCTGCGATATTGAAGATTCACTCTCTCTCTCTCTAACTCTTCCTTAATAAATACCTCCGAAAACTCTAGTGGAATATTATGAATAACTCCTATCCGATTTTCATTTCGACCCACCCTCTCTACTGAGACCTTCAAAAGATCATGCAGTTCCCTATCTCCCATAAGACTATTAGCTTCCTTAATACATAAAAATTCAACAACAATTTGGTTTTTCCCTGCCGGAACAATGCTAGCTACACTCTTATACTTAGGAAATAGTCCCTTTCCTATTTTCATTGTGTGCAGATTCTTAATGTTTAGTTCTGATGTATTTAAAAATGTAATTGTGTATGACCCTGGATTAGAAGAATTGAATACATCATATATTTAGACTGCTATACTGTCAACTAAAACAAATGTCCCAATTTTACTCTCCTTGGCATTATCTACTTTGGGGACTTTGGCTGACGCCTGTCCCGTTGGTTTGACCGCAACACGCCCTATACTAGATTTCGCTTTCTTCATAATTTGATTATTAGATGGTGATCTTGAACGACCCGATTTAGAATTTTGTCGAATATTTGAGTATAGTTCTGTCATAGCCGAATCCGCATCGCACTCGTCTCCGGATTCCACCGTTCCCGAACCACACTTTTACACGTCACGGTCTAAAGCAGCACAAAGTACGACCGTCCAACACCGATACCAAACATCGACTGTAATCGACCCTAGTGTTCTCTATTAGATTTTTTAAAATAATTCTCTACTCTATGGCATCTATCAGAATTTTTTGAACTAACTTTTCTCCTAGTTCTATTTATTTTTCTTATATTGGCTAAAAACTGTTAGTTTATTGTGCTTGTGCTAATGTGTCAAACTTTTGGGAGTTCTGCACATTTAGTTTAATTTTCTTAAACTATTGTTCTTTTTACAAATTCTTACTAATGGTGTAGAGGATTTTACCATGAGTTGGTTGAAAACATTAACAGCTCGTAATTTACCTTCCCTAGGCACTTTAAGAAACTATGCAAAGAAGGCAGATGTGGGTATGTGGGAAATATAATTTATTCTAAGATTATTTATATTTCCCAATTAACTTATATAAACTAGATAACACTAAGGATCCTAATATTGGCTTATTAAACTCAAGAACTATTCCTTTTAGGCCAATAAAAAATTAAACCTCGAAAATCACATTTTTACTAGGCTAGTGGTACTCTCTAAAGTGGGGGGAATCTAATGATACTAATTCAAAATTATTCTTACCTATTAATATATTACTTTATTCCATTAGGACATAAGTTCATAGCAACATTTACAATAGTACGCCACCTATCCCTATCTTGAGCTAGTTCTATCCAGCCCACCTCATTACATCCTCTCTTTTTCAGGTCCATTCAAATGCTCTTCTCCCATCTGGGACTATTAGGTCTTCCCTATGGCCTCTTCCCATTGGGTTTTCCAGTCAGTACCCTGAACAAGGTTCTATAATCTCCCATTTGCGCTGCAAGTCATGCCCACCACAATTTATGAGACTTTATTATCCTAATGGTAAAATTGTTTTGTATATTCTGAGTCTTACATTCCTTGAAAGCAGGCGAGATGTCAATAATTGTTACCTATTATGAACAATTCAAATCACACCCATCTAAGTGATACAGGAACGAATATAATCGAAAAGTTTGTAAAAGTGCACGACCAAAGCTTAAGTCCTATTATATAGAGCTAATTAATGCTCACTAATCGTATGCAGCATCCACGCTTTGATCTCGTTTGCAAAAATAATCTAGTGTGTTTAGCTATACTTTTCTTGACTTATTGAAAACACTCTTGCACAGCTACAAACGATTTTACATCTAGCAAACTCACTAAAGGCTTAATTAAAACTGAATTGAAAAACTGGTAAAAATCTGATCGAACATACCCACCAGGAATCAAATATTAGAATAAAATACATATTTTAATACTAAATAATGTAGGCCCTAAAATATAATATTAACTACTTAGGTACCAAACCCAGCTAACCAGAACCTTCATTGTGGTGATAACTCAGTTGACTTGATCCAACCTTGCTAGAATTCTATTTAATAATGAATTATAATCTTGATTAATACTCACAAAATAAACAATTTGGTTTTCATATTATAAAATGTTGTTATAGGCCTATATTAAGTCAAAGGATCGTGGATCAAACCATGTGTTTATGTGTGGACTTAAGAGTTGGGCTTGTTGTTGGTTAAAGAATGTTTGTATGCTAAGTTAGTCACCTTTGAGAGAATATTTGCTTACAAAAAAAACAACTTACCTTGCAGTATTATAAATTCCACTGGCCACGAGAACAATCTTGCCATTCAACAGTTGAGTTACCTCCAATCATTCCCTAACTTGACACCAAACCTCCTTCAAATCCATTTTCACATTATCCTCACATCGACGTCTTGGATCATCAGATATCTCGACTAAAATTGAGTCTACATGCTTGTCATTGTCCATATGTGTAACATGACCCTCCCCAACTCAGCCTGTGCACCTTGATAATGCTTTACCTGCTTTGGGATGCATACAACCATTAAGTTATTCATTACCGTATGTAACTTTCTCCACTCTCCTGTTTGTTCACACTTCTTAGCTCTAAATATCTTTATAAGCCCTTTATTCTTAAACACACCTGTAAATAACAATGGGTAGGATTATAGTTTTATAATTTAATAATTGAATATGTTTTATAGGCTTACATGGCAATATAAATAAGAGGAAATAAATTAGGAAAGTGGAACTACACTAGAGTTATAATGCGCAGTAAACTTAATTCTTGCATATGTGATTATTTTCTTATAATTGCTTCTAAAAACCTCTTTCAAGATCTAATGAATTTACCAGAAGTAAACTTTGATACATTGATAATCCTGTAAAAACACAAGTCAACATAATAAATTTAATAGAATACCGGAATTGGACCAAGATGGTGGTAACTCCGTGAAGGTATATTTTACTGTGCAGTAGTTATTAATTACATTTTTAACTAAAAATTATACCAACATCATAAAACTTAATCTTCCAATCGTCAATAAATAAAAGGTTTGATTAAGTTTTAATGGGTAGTATTGTTCAAATAAACTTTTATAATTGTAGCATCTAATCTAATAAACAAAAAAAAGACTAAACAGGAAATATAAACTTAGGTTTCACTCATCATTTACTCCATTTAATCCCTCTCCCTACAACCACTCGAACTATTTTAAACAAGCACCCTGCCTGTGATAAGAGTTGATTTTTGACTGTCAAGCTAAAGAGGAGTCACAACATTGCATCACTCCATAGCAGTTCTCCACTGTTCGAGAACAATAATGTATAGCTGTAGAAGTCAACCTTGGTGGTATTGAGTTCAAATAATCGCCTCAGGACCAGATGTTTGTGGGTTCAAACCCAGCCAGGGCCAACTGATTTCTCTTGAGTGATAAAAATCTGTAGCAAAACTTCCTTCAGAAGGGAAGTTAAGCCTTCTATCCCATGTTGATTGGGGCATGTAAAAGAACTCTGGAAGATAGGTGAAAATACCTTTCACTCTCACTCATAGAAATTCTCATGTGCTGATATAATCATTTGGTTCAGAAAGTGCATGTTAAAAACTCAAATAAATACGTAAATACAACAAGTCAATAATATTTAACTCTTGAAGCCATGTCTTTCCCAAGTTAGGCTAATATTTTGTATAAATTACATATACTCTATTAATGTGTGTTTGACTAGACATTTATAGTCAATATTTTAAAAGGTATGTTTTTTATAATATTTAGCACCGCATCTTACTACCCGTTCAGGTTATACGCTTTAAAAGGTATGTTAGTTTATAAAATTCAAGCTCAAATGTTCAACAGACCTTTGAAATAAGGCCATTCAAAGAAACTTTTATGTCCAATAGTATTTAAGTTAGAGCCTACTTCATATAGTGTGCCTTTTTAAAATATATAAATACAGTTCATACGTTAACATTAAGAAAAAAGTTGTGTTTATAATTATCCATGTGTTTCAATTATTTGTGCACTATCGAGTATTGTAACACAGGGAGTTTTCTGAAGTTGTAGAGCAATTGCTCTTCTTATGTTGAGTGGTACAGTAACAGAGCAGGTTAACAAACACATCACTTTCTCAGATAAATTCACTCTAAAACTAAAACTCAGCCAATAGAAGTATTCTCAATACAATGTAATAATTGGTCAGGTTCTGATTTATTCTGGATTCTATGTCCAAGGGCTAGGAGTAAGATATTATGGATTCAAGGAAACGTTATAATTAGATTTAGACTCAATTCATTCACTTATTTCTCGTGACCTTACTTGAACATATCAAAGAATGAATGATTTAAACATAGGCCTTAGAGTAACAAACAACTGACTTAGTTAAAATTATTTAATAAATGATAATTATGAAAAATATACGTGCAATAGGTCTCAAATGTGGCTGAAAATAAATGATTTAACAAAAAAGTCACTATAGTTTCTAAATCCAAACAGTAAGATATTAAGCTAATCCTGGGTCATTTTTAAGATCATATTATTATTATTATTATTAGCACCGCGTCTTACTACCCGTTTGGCTTATACACACGTTAAGATCATATTGAATGGTACAGTTAATTAATATAAAAAACTATTAATTTTATAAATTAAGAACTAGCACCTGAACTAATGAACAAATATAAAGTATTTTTCCTTAAAACAAGGACTTCTTTGTAATTTCACATTCTTAATTAATGTTTACATTTTTGTGTGTTTAGCAATCGCATCTTTGGGCAAAAGCAAGAAAAAGCTATCAAAGTTGGGCCCAATGATAGAGAAAAAAATTTTACCAGTTGAAACAGATTCCCATAAATTGATCAACTTTGTATGTGGTAGCAACATCTTGAAAGAAGGTCCAGATATTGCTATTAAGCCAGACAGCGAGTATCCTGATTGGCTGTGGGACATACGGACAGGTACAATTTGTTTTGGCTCGTAATTGAAAGTTGTAACTTCTTTTGATTTGATTTTTTATTTGTTTAGTGCCACATTTTACTAATTGTTCAGGTTATATGCGATTGTAAAATTTACTAAGTCTAATTTTATGTATTCATACACCAACTGGGAAAGTTGTCACTTTTGGGGATGTGGAGTCAACACTTTGCAAATGTGTGCATAAAATTATATCTAGTTGCTTTTATTTAAGCCAAGATATGGTATATTATAGAGCATTCACAGTATTGTGTGAATATAATACATTTTGAGTAATTATTTTTTATCCTGGTGGTCTCAGAATAAAAAGTGTTCGCCTTTAGAACTTGATATTCATAGGTTCATACTCAGCCACGGTTGAAGGATTTTTCCTGAGCGATAAAAATCCGTAGCACGACTTTCTTCAGAGGGGAAGTAAAGCCGTCAGTCGCGTGTTGATTGTGGCATGTAAAAGAACCCTGGAAGGTATGTGAAAATAACTTTCCCGGCAATTACCAGGCCTGTCTACTCTCGCTCACATACTTTATCGTTTGCTGATATATTCATTCAGTTTAGAAAGTGCACGTTCATTATTTTGAATAAATTAAAATAAATGGAAAATTAATTATTTAATGTGCTGGAAAGGCAACAGAGTGACAGCAGAAGAGAGAATTATAAAAGGAACTATGGATGAGATATTAGATAAATTATGTGAGCGAAGCAGGGGTGTGTGAAGAATTAGTAGAAGAGGAGGAAATTTCATACATGGAAAAAGGTGAAGAATGCATTTAAAAGAATGAAACCATGAAAAGCACCATGCGTTGACAAGCTATAACTGTGTAAATGATGAGAGTTGTAGGAGAAGCAGGAATACAATGGTTATACAGAGTGCTTGGAGTGATATGGAAGGAGAACAAGGTTCTGGAAGACCAGAAGGAAACAATAGTATCATTAGATGACAGGAAGAGGTGTATGAATTATATGGGACTAACGCTTATGTGCCACTGTACAAAACTATATGAAAAAATACTAGAAAAGAGAATAAGAAAGAAAATGAAAGGAAGGTGGAGAGAGGAACAGCACAGCTTTAAGGAAGAGGTTTATAATAGACTTGATTTTTGCTATAAACAGCTGATGGAAAGGACTTGGTATCAGTAATGGCATTTATGGATGTGAAGAAGGCTGAAGTGGAAAGGGGAGTTGTAATAAGAGTAAAGAGTATATAGTAGGGTAACAGGATTTGTGTTAAGACAGAAGGAATGGAGTAGTCCCAAATAAAAAATGGAGTGAAGCAGGGGAGTGTTCTCTCTCCACTACTATTTGTAATGGTACTGAAATGGTTATGAATAAAGTGACAAGAAAACTGATGGAGGAAAGAATGAAAGCCATGCTGTTTGCTGATGACTTGTTGGTATAAGGGTAGAAGGAAGAGGAGGTACAAGAATGGAGTGAAGAAATGAAAGAGTGTGGTATTAAATTTAGCATGGCAAAGTATAAATTGATGGTAATGACAAGGAAGAGGATAATGCCTAGTAAAGCTATAAAGCTGGATGAAGTAGAGCTGAGAAAGGTACATAATGTAAAATATCTTGGAAGCGTGATTGAGGCAAAAGGTGGGAGTATAGCATATTTAATAAGAAGAGGGCAGCATGGGGAGTTGTTCTATATATGTGTAAGAAACCCACTGTGGAGAAGAGAAGTGCTCATAAAGTGCTGTATAGGGAGTACTTTGTATCAATGGTCACATGCATTAGAAACATGGACAATGAATGTAAATGAGGCCAAGAAAGTGGAGGCCATGAGAATGAAGTCTGGGAGTACATGAGATAGTAGAGGAAGCAACGCTGAGATGGTATGGGCATGTAATGAGATTGTAAAAGGAAAGAAGACCAAAGAGATGATGGAGATGTATTTAGGAAAAAGACAGCAAGGGAGACCAAGAAAAAGATGGGAAGAGGAAAATGTGCAATTGAGAGGAGAAGAATGGAATCAAAGAAGGAAGAGTGTTGGAAGAATAGAGGAAGATAGTCATTTTACTAAATAGAGTTGGCCACAAGCTGGAAACAGTTGAGGATGACTATAATATATTTTGTTCTTTCAATAAGTTACGAAAACGCCAATTATACTGATCCCCTTAGGGAAATATTAATGGACTAGTTTGATCACTTTTTATTGATAACATAGTATTTAAATACAAATAATAATTTATGAATAGGTTGACATAAGTCACATTCACTCAATGTTTGCAATAAAGAACCTTCTGCTAGCCATCAGATACCAACCCTTGCAACCATGTATGCCCTTTAGTTGACAAATAAACTAGACAAGACGAAATAAAGTGTTACTAAGAAAGTGGGACAGTTTAAAAATATGTTCTTCATTAGTAGGATTATACGAGAACTGATGCATCTAGTCTAATCTTACATGGTATATGATAGTGTTTTAGAAACCGTTTCATCTGCAATGCTTATTGTTGGAATATATTTTAGAATATGCATAAAACCAACTTTAATTTTTGCCTTTGTGTCAGGATTAAATATATTTCCTCACTATAAGCCCCGTCTTTACCCTGCACATCCTTGAAGTGAAATGTTATGATTACTATTAAGCTTGTGTCTCTTCAACGCTAATATCTGTTATTGAAAAGACAGACTAGTCAAAATAAAAGCTGCATGTTTTTTAGATTGAAAACATTTGCTTTTAAACATCTCTTCATAATGTAACAATAACGACTGAATGCTTACTTTTTGTCTCAACTAAAATGGAACATATATTTCTAAAACACCCTATATTTTAATCAGTGTACAATAAAGGACAAAATTTGTTTTACCTCAACTTTTCTTTTTCCCTTGCATTTCTCATTTATTTGTCTGCCGCAGGCCATACTAACCTTGGGTAGTATTGACCTGTGCCTACCAAAAGCCTAAAGGACATTGATGTGAACATTACACTTAGAAACTGACAAGAGAATATTAACTAAATAACATGTGGGTCACTTGATTTCTCTTTTATTTAATTTCTCTTAAAATAGACTTGGTTTTTCACATAACTTGTAATATTGCTTAAAATGTCCATCTCATTGTGTGAACTCTAAAGGCTTTGGTTGAAGAAATTGTTTAACTGAGTTAGATCATAATCATCATAATTGTTACAGCGGTGCTGGGTACAATGTTAGCGAGCCTCTTCCATTCCACACAGTTCATGAATGTTTTGTTTTCAACTACTTCTCTCCATTTCTCTTGTTTCTCGTTGCCACGCAGCGTGCTTCTATTCTTTTTATGTGGCCAAACCACTATAAATGTGATTTTGAATTTTTTTTCTAACATAGCCTCATTTATGTTTAATCTTGCTTTGATGTCTTTGTTCCTGGGTAATTTATTGTAAAAACTTCATTTCCATCTCTTGCACACGCGACTCCTCTCTGGGCGGCAGCACACAGGTTTCGACGCTATATTCCATTCACGGTATGAATTACTCTCCGAAAGGTCCTTTTTCCTACCAATATCTTACTATATAATAGATTTCTGGTAGGGAAAAAGGCCTTTCAGAAAACAATTCCTACTGTGAACAGACTTTATATGTGACTATAAGGGTGAAGTAACTTTGGAAGAGTGCATGTTTGGAATTCATTATATCTCTCTAATCTTCACTTAAAAGAAAACAAGTGGATACATTTATAATATTTGAGACCACTTTTGTTTTTAATTTGTGTTCAAGAACTTAATTCAAATGAGTACATAAAAATATAATTGTTTCAACTGTTGCTATTTGATTCACACCAAGAGAGACTGACTATAGCAGTGCTTTTTATCCATAGGCAAACCACCACCTTTGGAAGAATTGGATCCTGATACATTAGAATACTGGAGAAGAATACGAACTAAAGCATTGAGAAGGAACAATCAACTTGCTAAGTTAAAAAAGTTTTGAAATAGAAGGTTTTTTAATCTATCAAAGAATGCTTTATTTAACAACTTATATTAGTAAATATTGTATACACAAATTAATAATACAAATTAAAATAAAAAACTTGATATGTGTGTGTTGAATTAGAGCTATCAAGAAGTTTTGGACTTATAATGACTTGTTATTTAAACAAGCAGCATATATTTATTCTGCAAAGAATATAAAAGTATAGTAAATATTCAAAATGAATATTTAGAACTACATTGGCCACACTTGGTTTATCCATCTTCAATGAACTGGTTTTGCTAAGAGAGAAAATGATAAGAGCTCGTTCTTGAATAATAAATCCTCAACTCAACTCGGTTAACAAATGGTTCAGAGTTAGTTAAAAATTGTAAAAATACTTGAAAATAAAAACAGATTCAGATTCTTCTTGATTTTTATCACACATGTGTGCCCAGAACTTATTTAAAATAAAAGTACAGCACCGCGTCTCACTACCCGTTCAAATTGTACGCTCAAGTACTAATTATGCTAATGGGTTAGGGATTGGGAAGGTTGAATTTAGAGGAAGTGAACCCACATTTGTGTGTAGGGAGGGTGAAAAACCATTTAGGGAAACCACCCCTAGTTCACCCTAGCAAGATTCGAACCTTGATCTCCCCATCCTTGGCAGTCTAGCTCAACACTATACTAGCATGTTAGCTAACTATGCCACCGGGGTGTGTCATATTTTAAAAGCATTAGAACCATTAGCATTAGGACTAAAAGCTGATTTACACAGAACGCTAAGCTATGCCTTGCTATGTTTTTTTATGATTGCTGGCCGGGCAATTTTTCCATCTCCCATCTTGAGCCATCTTAAGTTGTGCATGCACACAATGCAACTTGGGCTCCGTGTTGAACATACACAATGCTGATTTGGTGAAAATGACAAGAGAATTGTTGAAGTTTTCAGTTTGTTTCGCTTGTATTTAAGTAATATATTTAGGTTTTATATTTAAAAAATGTGTTTGTATTAAAATGGAAGCATTAATTGAACAAGTCAAACCTCCACCTCCTAAATTTTCTTTATCTTTCAAAACAGCTGCTAACAGCATCTTTTCTTCCTCAGTACTATAATCTGAACTTAACCAAGACATTTTGGAGAACGCCATCATAACTTAACTTCACTGGAGCAGACCAGAAAGAAACACTGAATTCGGGAGTGAAAAGCGGAACCATTGCTTAACTTAGCATTCTGTGTGTATCGGCCTTTATGGTTATGTACTCTTGAAAAGAAGATTAAATTTTGCCCATTTCAAATTATTTGTGTAAAATGGATGAAGGATTAATGAAAAAGAGATTTTTTTAAACAGTATTGTATACTATGTAATTTTTACTCCTCTTCTTTGAGCACACTTTTACTATCAAACTTACATTTCTTGAACTAAAATCAAGTTCATGTAAAACTATTAAACACAATTTAGATTATTTTTTCTATCCTAAGGCACAATTATATTATTTATAAGGGGCCGAGAAAATGAGAATTTTTGGTGACTACTAGCTCAAAAAATATGTTAACCATTTAATGTGTGTAGGCATATATTTTAAAATAAGTGAGAATAGAGGCTCTTTTTGTAGAGTAACATCGATAGAGGTCTGCGAACATTAAACCTTTGTTCACTGAGGCAGCATTGTCGATCTAGAATGTCAACTTATTGGGGACACTTCATTAAACTGTCCAGCAACAAAAGGTGTTTGTGTGTTTATTGGTTCCACTTCTACTGTTGATAAATATCAAAATATCATACCCAAAATCTTTTTTTATTCGGTAATTGTGAATACATCTTAAGCAATAAGTTATCCTTGTTCAACAACTAGATTTTTAGTATTTTGAGCGGGAAAAAAGTAAAGCCAATCAATCTGTTGATGGACATTTGTCTACTCGGGCGTGGGTGTAATATATTTTGATAATACAACAAAGAAATCTAAATGTTTGATAAAATAGCTGTAGCAAGCATGGTATTTTTACTTTCTCTCGACACTTTGGAGAGAAAGTAGTTTGATCGTCAAAAAAATCGAACTCTTGAGATTTTGATAAATGTCTACGTTTTATGACCTGAAACTAAAAGAGTGGTTTTCACAATGCTGTTTGTATATGCCTTGGGCTAGAACTGAAATGATTTTACTGATTGGGCTTAATATTTGTATCTGGGGTTTTCATAAGGTCGTCCCC
>CABFVX010000649.1:181302-200180 GCA_902151425.1 Timema shepardi
GGGGGGGAGGCGTGGTTAAACAGATATTCCTATTATAGATCGAGCAAACTCAGTCAGATCCCGTTGTGTAATACTAGATACAAGAGTAATAAAAAGAATGGACGCCAGTGAGCTAAGTGATACTCACAAGTAAAACGAATCTTATTATGGCCTTGAAAACCAACAATCTCATCAGAAGGGTTGAACATAAATGTAAAAAGAAAGTTTGTCAAATAAAATATTATTACCTAATTTTTTGTTATTTTAGTGAAATAAAAAAAATTATATAGTAAGGACAAAGAAATTTAAAACATCTAAGACTCAAGTAATCAGTGTGCATATATATTTTAATTGTGGCAGTTGTGAATAAAAAAAATTGTCCTACTTGTCTGATACCAAGATAATTTATAATTCCAAGCTGTGAACATTGTGGCATAAGAGCCTTTAGGTAAGTAACATATATTAATTGGGGGTAACCGCGAATTAGTGGTCCTAAACTGTCAATGATAATAAAACTTCTCACTTGTTTCCCTATAGTACTTGAGATGATGGGGCCAAAAACAAGATGCATGCATTCCCTAACAATGGCTGCAGCACTCACACTTATTAATCTTCAAAATGAACAAAGCCGCTCATCCCTCTTACAAATTTTCCCCATTTGAGAGAAAAATGAGGTCCAGTCCTTGACTCTAACTGGCGCTCGCTGATGGAACGGAAAACTTTATACCACAAATTCAACCCTTTGTATTTGCACTCACATTTCTTTCATGAAAAAACCCCATGCGTCTTTTTTCTCCTTCTTCCTTCTCTCTTGTCTGCTTAACAATCGTTGTCAAGGTAACTCGGCAAAGAAAACCATAGAGGTTGCAAAACAATGAAGGATTATAGAGAGGAATGTTTCCACTAGTTCATTCAAATTTAGTGCCTCAGAAATGGTTGACGAGGTAGTTTCGCAAACTGCCACTGGGTTGCAGCTAAGTTCAGTTTTTGATGTAGATATGGACCCAGTCAAATGTAGATGGATATTGGGAGGAAAAATCGGGGTTTGAGCACAGGCAGAAATGAAATATGTTAGGAATATATGACAAGAACAAAATAGTGGCGTAGAAAAATTAGAAGTGGAATCATGGAGAACAAATAATAATTTAGTTGGACATATATCATTGTAGTGGCTATAAAAACTGCTGTGATGCATCACAACATAAATAAACTAATAGTAATACTCTGCCATCTTCATGAATACATGAATTAGGACAGAATATTGTTTACATTATATTAATTTCAAAACTATTCTCACTGTCCTCAGCTATTTTTTATCTTGTGTTCATAATTTCTCAAATATTTTTACTTGGTTAAATCAAATCCATGAAGCAACAATCAGCTGTTAACAGTAAACCCTGCCCAGCCAAGAGCATCACTCTACTTTCTTGACCTGAAGAAGTTGTCTGTGTCAACTTGTCCTTTAAAATGTGTTTTATCTAAACAATTTATAATCCAGTATCACTAAGGTAAGTGTGCTGGCCATCCCTCATAATTTTAACCATAATTGTAAATAGGAATTATCAGAAGTCATGGGTTAGCTGCCTAGCTAACGATTACATTAACGTTTATACTATGAGCAGGCTAATTTTAGGAGAATGAAAGGCCGGTTAATGATGCCAAATTCATCTGGGGACAAAATGATGAGTAGCAGTTCAGTTGATTGGTATGTCATTAGAATATGTAGCTCAAAATAAGACCTTTGGGTCATTCCGTGTCAAATCAACCAATAGACAAATATTTTTGAATTTTTACCTAGATAGTTTAAATTGGTGTCATTCTCTTTTTTTAATGAGCTAAAATTTGATATTCAACATGACTATGGTATTTGAATTTTGTAATTTAAAAAAAACTAAACAAAGTTTTTTTTTAAATCTTAAAAATACCAATTTTAATTCAAATCTCTCACTTTTATTTAAATGGATGGGTGCAAAATTAGTCAAGTAGTTAAATTCGCCTGTTTTCCCTAACATCAAACAATTCCCAGCATTTTCAGATTTTCCCTGTCTATAGCCACCAAGTGACAAAACAAACAAATTTTTTGTCTACTTTAAATTTTATTTTATTTTTGTTGATACTTCCTTCGACTCAATTTAACATCGTCTTTCTGCAATATTGAGGCAAGTAAAGTGCTCTTTTTTAACAAGAAAAACTAAATAGTTTAGTGCGGATATTAAATGAGCTTAATTTTCTATCACTTCACTAGTTGGATAGTGCAATGTTCTCTGGGCTTTGCTCAACAGCTTCTCTGGACTCATTGGCCCGACGATTCCTCCATGCAGTCATATAAGTCCTTGGGTGAACTGGGAAGAAACCAGCTAAGCCTGTGAGACATTAAGATTATTTTTAATGTTAACACAATTTACAAAAGTAGACTCATAATTAGATGTTTCTTTGTATTTAATTTGTCAAAGCAAATATTTATAGGTAGTTTTAAAGTCATTATTTACATTTGGAATCATGACTACTTAATCCTTCACCAACAGTGTGTGCACGTGCACACCCACAACTGGTGAAGAATTATGTACAGTCATGATTTTAAAAGATACAGAAATAAATAAATCACATCAAAACAACCCTTCGGGTTGTTGACTTAGGGAGAGATCTACATATAAAAATGGTGGACACCCAGGTAAAGGCATCAATCAGTCTGCCCATGCCAGAATTCTAATTCCGGCCAGGGTGCCCTCCCCCCTAGGTTTATCGCTCTCTCACCACCCAAATCCTGGTACACTTCCTCTGAATTAGCTACAGTACCTTTCTCAACCCCATGTATAAAGATGTGAATAGGCTGAACTACAGTAGCCCCATGACTTCTTTGGTGATGACTTGACAGCTCACAGCTTTCAAAAGCTACCAGACAAAATTATGTATCCCTACGCTGAACCATATGATCTGCAAAAACATGTGTTTACCAGTTGTCACTTCTGATAGTTAAAATTTAGGTATATACCTAAATGTTGACTGTCAGAAGTCAGCTGTGGGCTGTCAGTCAGCACAAAAGAACCCATGGGGCTACTGTAGTAATAGGTATAAAAACATGCAAAAGACAAGAGTATTTATATGGGAAAAGTGGTGTTATTTTTTTATATAAAAGTGATGAAAATATATGCTGAAAGCAATAGCCTATTATTTAAATATAAGTCAAATTAGTATTGATTAAAATTTTTTATAAAACTGTCTACATTTTTCATTCATATTGTGTATTTAACTGTTTATAAACATATTCATGAAGAAATCAAATATAAATAAGCACAATAGATTTCATGCTTTTTAATATCAAACTCAATTTTATTACCTTTGAGTTTTCAAATAGCAATATTTTAATAATCGATTATTAATTTAGGTTTAGACCAAACAATAATAATATTGAAAAATATCATCATAGAAGAATAAACTATCAAACAAGGAGAAGGGAATACAAATAAAAAAAGATATATAATTTTGCCAAACGTGACCACCCGTAGCAAGGTCCATATATATATATATATTAATGTCCTTGCTTGGACATAGCATGAATCCTTTTAAAGAATGAAAACAAAGAATCGATCTATCTAAATTTAAGTATTGTAATGTTTAAAAGTAGAAATTGTGATTTTTAATGCTAACCTGAAAACACTCATATCTTATGATCCGTTTTATACCTTCAAAATAAGCCAAAACTGTTATTATTTGTATCAATGGCAGCCCTAGCGCTGTTGCCAGTTTTACCATGCTGAAAACTATATTGCATGATGCAGTATTTGCCAAATTACAAAGAAATTGTGTTTATTTAGAAAAAAAAAGCTTGAATTCGTGTAAAAATTTGTTTGATCTCAAATGTGAATTTTAGATGCCCTTAGTAATAGGGCATGAAGCACGGAAAATAACAATATTTATAAAATATTTAGGTCATGCCAAGCACTACTTCTCCAGATTATTTGAATATTTACATAGATGGGGTAGGAACAAAAGAATATAATTTCAAGGAAATATATCTGCATTTATGTAGAGGGAGGATGGGATTTTTTTAACTTCATTATTTTATATAAGGATTCAAACCTCAATAATTATAAAATAATGGAAATGGGATTTAAACCTGAACCTCCTTGTTACTGTCCTATTTTATTAGTAGAGAGAGAGAGAACGAGGCCTTGACTCCATAAATTCATACCCAGTGCCCCCTACCTTACATGATAAAAATCATTACTAAGAATAGCGGCTTGCACAGCCCACTAAGGAAGATACAATTCAAAACAATTACAATTATTGACACATTTAATCAAAATTCAACTAAGATTTACTAATTAATCTAGTGATACCAGATTTTAAAAGTTTGAAAGTCACTTAGCAAGCTTCTTAGATAAACCAACACATTTTTATTTGTTCAGTAAATCTTTGATGGGATGGGTGGACTTGATTAAGGTCCATTGTTTCAATGTCAGGTTATATTATAGCCTCATCTCATCTCAAGATGTTTATTACCTGTTTCAATGTTAAGTTATCGTCTTGTAATAGGCATGTTCGCATCTGCTAATTTGTTGGTGCTGGTATAAATCTTTGATGGGATGGGTGGACTTGATTAAGGGCCATTGTTTCAATGTCAGGTTATGTCGAGGTTAAATTATAGCCTCATCTTAAGATGTTTATTACCTGTTTCAATGTTAAGTTATCGTCTTGTAATAGGCACGTTCGCATCTGCTAATTTGTTGGTGATGGTATAAATCCATTGTTCAGATTTTCCTAACTATATTGGCTAAATTTATTCTTTGGTTTTCCTGCTATTTCTATTCTAAAGACAAGAATATAATAAATTAGTGTTATTGAAATAATGTCAAAATAAGTGCATATAGGTACATAATTAACCTCACCAAAACTTAAATTGAGAAGGTGGTATTATCGCATCCAGTTTTGATTTTATTTCATTTAAGACTTTTAATTGCATTAAATGTTAAAAGTGATACATCAACGTTAGAACATGTGTTCACCTATTAGAGATTGGTTCTTAAATAATTTTTAAAAGAGTTACTGGGACATTTAAAATCTTAATAACCATATATAACCTAGAACTAATATACTGAGTGGACCCACAACCAAAATGACACTCATATAATTGCAAATTTCACTTGGTAATCAATAGGTTCAGTAACTGAAAGCACAAAAAGATAAATATAATACTTAATATATTTTGTTTTGGATTCGAACAACCTGGCGCTGCCAACTGGGTGCTGGCAAGAGTGGGTGCCAGTGTAAAAACATGATTTTTTTTACATAAATATTGATTTTTAGAGTTTAAAAAAGAATCATAACAGAGGAACCCTAATTTATTTGTATTACAAAGTTAGCGCGGCCTTAAAAATGTTTTAGTTGGGGGAAAAAAGGTTAGGTATTTTTCATAAGTTTTTTTGTGTGTTTACTTTTTTTTATATCAAGTAGTTTAACTTTATAAATACAAACAAATTAAGGTTTCTCTGCTATGATTTTTTTTTAAACTCCAAAAATTAATATTTACATAAACAATCATTACATTTCTACACTTGTGCACAGTTGTCCTAGAACGATTTTGTTTATGACTTATCAACAAAAACTTTAAAACGACAAACAAACAAAAACACATGCAAAGACAACAGTTCCCAATGTGGTAGTGTGGTCTGACTGTAGTTCAGGTTGCGTGTTTGCTAAATATTCAGATAGCTTCCAAAATATTTCAGCACTGTGCAGAGGCAGAAACTTAAAGTATTTCAATGATCAGTTGTAAATAAGTGAACAATGCACTCAGAAGGGCCCACTTAGCATCCCCTTGCCTCATAGCACCCTTCAGATGCAACTAAAAATGTGTGTGGCATTTTTGAAGTGCTGAATCTCCATGAAAAAAGCCATTAACATTTCAAGAGTATATGATATAAACTAGGCCCTGATTTGTTTTTTTTAAATATAGGAAATAGTTTAAAATCTTTAGGCCTATAGTGAAATTAGCTTTAGAATTTTTTTAAAGGACTCATAAAAATGGTTTTTATATTTTACAAAATACATCTTTCTTACCAAGTAGTTCTGCTACAGGTGTAGACGGAATAGCTCCATGGCCAATCCAGTACTTAATTCTTTCAAAGTTCAGAGAAACTAATTTCTCATTATATTTATTTGTGAGAGGGTCAAAGGAGCCTATTTGCTCAATGCATTGTGTGTGTTGGCCTTTTTTGGTCTGAAAAAATTACAGAGGGTTTAAGAGTTAATCTTGCCCCACAAATAGCATATAATTAAAGGGTTGTATTAATAGTAAGTCCACCAAACTCCAGTACACAAATAACCAACAGTTCAGAATGAATAGAGGATTGGCTGACCCACATATCTATACTATTAAATATATATATATATATATGGGGCCCTAATAAGTAACCAGGCATTGCATCATAGTCTAGTTTTATTTATTCAATAAAAGCCCCATGAATTTGATAGTCTACATGTACAATATATTTAACATGTAAACAAAACCAAAACAAATGTCAGTAGCAAGTAGCTTAGTTTACAAGTATTGTGTCTATATTTAAAAATGTCTCTCACTGAAAAGAGAAAAACACACTAAGTTCAATTTGAACACTACAGCTGAAATAAATGTGTGATAAATTCAACATTAAAAAAAATAATTTAATGTTATGATTAATTGCCTAATATAATCTACAGTTCAGTTGATAAAGGAGAGTGGTTATAACTTATAACACACAGCAAGCAAAATATTTGTATTGTTAACATTGGTTGAATGTCTCTATGGAAGTAATTATTTTTTTCCTTAGTAATACTATATTATCTATTAACAGTGTTAAAGCCCCGACACAGACTCCGTACCCGTAAGTCCGTACTCCTTGTTCCTGGTCCATAAGAAATTCTATTCACGATTACATAGTCAATATCCGTAATCAAGCGACTGTCCCAACCAATGAGACAGTAAGAGACTTCATCCAATCAAAAAATTTAAAAGAAAATCATCTACATCAAGGAGCGAGCGTCAAGCAGTGAACTTAACATTAAAGAATTAAAGAAACAAAAAACAGCTTTGTTGAGAAAACTTCAAGGATATACTAAAATGTAAGTTAAGTACAATCACAATAGGCCTAAATATATTTATAGCTCGATTTTAACTATGAAACTTAAAACAAATTATTGTTTGCAATAGCCTAAATACAAAACAAATGTACTAGTATTTTGTATGAAATCAAAACAAGCACTTTTGATATTATTTTTGTGCTTTCTGTATGTATATAGGGGTTTGATATTTTACAAGAATATAACCAATCACAAAATACAATCTAACTTTTTTTTAATCATAAACAATTTATTTTGATGTTTAAGATGGATCTCAAAACATTCATGTTGGCTGGGACTTCTTAATGTCCTCCTTTATGTGATAAAAAAAAAGAGAGAAGTAGTCTCAGCCACCATTGTTGGGTCCACCCGCTTAACCATTTTTGACAATAAGGAGATTTCATTCTATTAAAAAAAATTATAACCACCACTAAATGGCCTTTTTTTAATATCGCCGAATGGAGGTTTTGCAGTTTAAGAAACCCTTGCAACTCTCTTCTCCTCTTCTAAAAAAACTAAGCAAGAGGACTCTCCAGAAATTATCATCATCACTGCGTCTTACTACCTGTTCAGGTTATACGCACTTAAACTAATGTGTAATGGTAGGGTGATTTTGAGATGAAATAGAGGACCTACAGTTTAACGTGGGATCCGAACCACAGTGGAGGAAAATGAGCATTTGCCGAACACTATTATTTAGGAGAGAATCAATTTCATAATCACTTGTATCCATAATTATCTATTATAAAAAATTAAATCGCAAGTTAGTATCATTATGGAGGATAAACCAAATAATAGGGGTGTTTAACCTACAAAAGCAATACCTGGTTAATTCATACCAAATCACCCATTTAAAAATAAAATGTTGCTTGTAAAATTTATTTATTTAGGCCTAATTTTTTTTGCTAGTCTTATGACATTTGGAGAGTTTGAAATGGGGGTTATTTTATTTAAAAAAAATTTTTTTTGAGAGAGGCCATTTTGTTTGGACCTGTCGCCCAATTTCGCATTTTTGTAGAAGTTTGTGTGGAAACTTTAATATCTTGCTTGTTTTCAAAGATATTAAGATAGAATAAAAAACCTAAATAATCTGCATAAAACATACTATATTTTATGCCCATATCATATTTAAAGAAATAGCTTAAAAATTTTATTGAAAATTAAATTTTAAAACATAAAACCCCAACTTTGGAACCAAATATTATCTGAAAAACATAAAGGCCTGTATGCAAGGACGATGATGAGCACAATCAAAGTATGAGCCTCATACTAGTGCGATCTATGACGCAATATCTTGAGTCTTGACAAAGTCTGGTCTTGGGCTGGCTCAAGCTATACTCTGCCCGTACTCAGAGGATATTTCCACAACATGGCGCTGCGGACATATACGTCATTCACGAGTTAAGTTTACCTGGATGACAGCTCGAAATGTTACTAGAAGTAATCCCTAATATCTCACTACGCCAACAGCTGACATCTTATCACTTTGGATGACTGTAATGAAAACAGATGGTAATATATTAATGTGATAGTTAACCACAGTAATTTAGGCCAATATTATTTATATATTTATTTGAGGTCGGACAAAAAGTTTATTTATAGTTTTATTCCACTTAAAAAAATATTCACACCACTTTCACAAAAACTTCTAACGAACATAGCCTCAAAATGGCGACTGACGAATCTAAACCATATGATTGAACATAACGGTAAACAATTTTTTTTTACAATGATGCAGACACGCATTTGATGAAAATATTTTATTCAGTTAAATATTTCAAAATACGATAAAATAATGATAAAATCATTTTTTGTATGTAAAAAAAGACAAGAATTTTCTCTTTTGCAAATAAATACGATGCCTGTATTAAAAGGTATTGATGTGTGCACTATATTAAACAAATCAATAATGTTCCAAAACGAAAAATAAGTACTTTTAATCATGTTTGATATATTGTTTCGAGTTGGATAAAAAGAAATTATTTAAAAAAATGAAATGAGAAATTTAAGTTAACGTTATTTTAAATGTAATATAACAGGTAATTAAAAATATTTACATTTATAAGAAAACTGTGATCTTTTACAAGTGTTGGCAACCCTAAATCTAAACATATGATTTTCGAACTGTCATCCAGGTGAAAACCTATTGTGAACGGAATATAGATGATCGAGACAGCTGTTTTCACGACAGACCTCATGCTCTGCTAGTGCTCAACCTGTACTCTGGCCGTGCTCAGCATCGTCTTTGCATATGGGTCAAAGACTCACCTTCAAGTTTTTGTGGGGGTATAGGCTTCATATTTGTTTACTTCCTGAACAAGTTTGAGGTCTGTTAGCCTCCTAATATCGCGATTTGCGTGAAATCGGCTTGAAACTCAAATAACTCGAAATAGGCACATATTTACTCGGCTGTGATTGGTAGTCTGTATAAAGTTAAGGTTGATCAACTCTAACGGAGTACGAACTTACGGATAAGTACTCTGTGGCAAGAGCAATCTGATACTGTGTCATCGATTTCTTACAGATAACAGACCTACAGATATGGAGTCTGTGTCGGGGCCTTTAGTAAAATTCCAATACTACCACGCTAAGGATTACTTGTAAGAACAAAACATATGTACTAATAAGTTGTTGTTTTTTGAATCGTGGTTGTGGCAACAAGATATTTTTAAGTACATGAAGCAATAAATCACAAAGTATTGTATTCACACTTTTATCTTCTTATAAGAGGTAAACAATATAAATAAGTAAAGGTTTAATTATATAGGTTAGAAGATGTGCCACAAAATATTAATTTCAAAATAAAGGTTATTTATTATATTAACAATAATTTCACTGTCAACCTTACAAACGCCCTGAACAACATCTACCAAGTCCAGGATGACTTTATATTTTGGACGAAAATCTAAACTGGCAAACTACTTACTTCCATCACAACAATATGAAAAAAAGGTCTATTAGCACAACCATATCTTGCAAACCGTATTACTTTAGGTGATAAACGTTTAAATGCTGCTCCTCCACTTGCTGGTATCATTTTAATATGTTATAATTCAAACTTAGGCCTAAATGATATTAAATTAATACCCCATAAAATTTAATATATTTACACCAGAGTCCCCTACTCCCACCAATGATAACATAGACAATCGTAACGTAATAGCACAAGTGCAAGTGTGAATATCTAGAGTGCTGATATCTAGCGGCGCGGTGTTGCTTACTCACCGCGAAACTCAAGCCACGCATTTTTGTTTTAGAAAGGGACGTTCTACATTTAATAGACTATCCATATTATTTTCTGATATTCAGATTGTTCGGTCACAAAACTCATTTATGTCATATTTTTCCTTGATATAGGTACAGGGTGCATACGATAATGGCGATCATTCTTTGTTTGATAACATTTTCCGCCTAAGGTGTTCTAGTAAAATATGTTATTGATTTAGCTATTTATTTCAGAATAGATCATACATGATAAATAAATGACAAGTTAGATCGTCTCCTCAAACTCAACAAAGGGGCCTACCCCAGAGATCGGTGCTCAGTCCTCTATTATATGAAGTTTAATCAAACGATATTGATAGCTCTTTTCCTGTTGGTGTAACGACTTAGCTGAGTCGGTAGTGTAATAAAAAAAATATGTAATAATAAAATAAAATAAAAGTTTAAAAAAAATATATTTTCTTTATCTATATAATTTGTGTTTTTGTTGGGCGCCACCCCTGGTATCTAGGGGGAAAATAATAATCAAAAGGAACAATACATTTACCTCGGCTATAAACTCAGTGGCACAACGAATCTCAACCTCGAGACCACTGGGTAAACTTAAAACTAAAAAAAACATGAACAATTTAGATTAAAAAAAAAATGGATTATTGAATAAAATGTAATTTAGACTACCAATAAAAATAAATGTATAAAAAAAACAATTGTTGGCACTTTTGTGAACTTATTGCTGTTTCCTTTTTGTCTACATCCAAATCCTACCTATGGAATTCCGGTTAATTCTAATTCTAATTTAATAAAGTATAGTACAGTATTGTTGAGACCAAAAGAAGAGAAAAAAAATATATATACAATCAATAAAATTAATAATTAGACATAAAATAACATGTTAAATAATTCTTTGTATTAGTCTGTCCTGCTGAAATAAAAGAGTTCTGGTTTATTTAGGAAAAAGAAAGCAAATGATTACAATAATCAAAAGTTGAAGAGTTGGTTTGACCTCACCCATGTATAATTAGTCCATACTGAAAACACCATCTTCATAAATTTTGTTTCACTTGAAATTCTTCCACAATTTAAATGAGCCTAAACATTGTAGCTCTTGCACACTCTCTTAGCTTCCCTTATTTACTAATTTCACTTTAATCTTTCACTTTTTAACCACTATAAAAATAATTTAAATTGGGAGCCCACATTCATTTGGCTCCATCTTGGACCACCAAACCAGGAAGAACTATCCACTACTATTTAAAAACCTTCCAATCTTTTCAAATTTAAAAATGTTCTATTCCAAGTCCAAAGAGAAAACAAACTATATATAAATAAAACCGTAAATGAATTGTTGGCTATAGACTAGTGATAAAATAAAAATGAAATGTAGGTTCAATATAAGTATTTAAATATAGCCAATTGAATAAGAATAATGTTTTTAATAAAGATTTAAATGTCTATTTCCTTCTGTCAAAATTAAAAATCGCGCTCGTTTTTTTATTCCTTCCAAATCACGAAGTTCACTCCTCACTCGTTTGATAGCGCTGGGCATGCGTTAAAACAAAGATGGCCGACCTTCGAAATAAATAGAATCACACTTCTTAAAAGGATAATTAATATGCTTAATAAAAGGTAAGTGTTCTTCCTTAAATCATAATTCCTTATTTAAATTATTTAAAACAATGTTTTACGTTGTTCCCTCCGTCCTTTTACTTAATTTAATATATGTAAACATTGTCATTAGTCATGTTGGGAACCCGCTGGTGAAATTCGAAGATTTCACGCGAAATTAAATGGGAAAATAAATTAGAAATAGTTCACAAAAGTAGAAAAAAATAGGGAAATACAAGGTAGGGTGGCAAATAACATCATAGTAGTACGTCTGATTTTTGGTGACATGGGGGTCTAGGGGTAAGGTATCAGACTTCTGTGTTGCGGGTCCGGGGTTCAATCCTAAGCCCCTGCACAGATTTATCTGATTGTAAAACCCTTCCTTCCCCTCTGACAAAACGTGTATTAATCACAATTAATGAATGTGTGGAATGTCAGGCTTCCACCGTGACTCTGATCCCACGTTAAACTGTAGGTCCTCCATTTCAACTCACACTCACCCTACCATAATACATTAGCGTAAGTGTAGAAAACCTGAATGGTTAGTAATACGTGGTAATAATAATAATAATAATCATAATAACTATGTATGTGGATGACGTGGTAATTTATGTTCGGTCTTGTAACTTGACAGAGGGAGTAAGTAAGATACAATCAGGTGTTCTTTTGCTTTCAAAGTGGCTAACAAACCACTCTTTAACTCTAAATGTTGCGAAATGCAAGTGGTCATTTTAACCCAACATAGAATGCGAGATAACTTAATTAGATTAGATTATGAACGACGTCGAATTAAGGTACAGCCATTGATCTCTATAATACAACTGAATGGACATAGACATACACATTGCCAGATACAAAAGCGTGACGTTCAAGTTTATTGTCTGCTACACTGTGGAGGGGAGGGGGGACAGATTTAAAGGTTTCTTTCAATGCTCTTATTCGAAAACATGTCTCTGATGAATAAAAGTGTTATTGTTTGAAAATATTGAAGTATTATACCACACTTTTTTTGAAGAAATATTTGAATTAAAGAATATACAATTCAGTTTTACAGGTAATATTGTACAAATACGAATACAATCTTTAACATATTTAAATATGTAGTTATCATCAATGTTGTTTACAGTCTGCCAAGACTACACTTATATTTAAAGTTGGTTATTAGCTTGTATATTGGTTTCATAAAACATATTATATTGAAAGTTCAATAAATATAATGAATAAGATATCTTCAAACATGATTATATTTGTTTGAATGACAAACTTTGTGTAGTTGCCACTTTAGGTTATAGGCTTGTAGAAAATATTATTACATTACAATTTTTTTTAAGTTGGCTCATATCTTGTATATTGCTTTCAGAAACCACATTATGTTGAAATTTCGATAACTATAATGAGACAAGTTAGCTAAAAACTGTATTACGTTTGTTTGAATGACATACTTTATGTAGAAGTCTTATGTTCATATGATAGTTTAGGTTATAATCTTATAGGAAGCATGGTATCCAACAAACCCTGAATTTAGTAATAAGCTCAATCTGTAAGACTTTATTTCCAACGGGAATACTATCATATATATAACAATATATATATTGTTAGGATAAACGTCCATTTAGATCGGAAGTAAAAATGTTTCCTTCTGGACGGTCTTTTATCCTAACTATATACAAATATAGGGTAGGATTCTGGTACGAAATAAATACTTACAAGCGAACTACCTTCAAAAATCATCGTATATATTAGACTACATCAACTTATTCAAAAAATTAACCAACCAGTTTCGAACTTTGATATGCTCTTCAAAACTTTTGCTAACATATTTATTTCATCTAACTAATCACACAGTAATGTATCTCATATATTCAATCAAATTAATTAACGATATCAAAATACTACTTGCCTTGTATGGGTGTAAGAGAGAAAGAGATAACCAAAAGTTTCCATCTCCCCTACACATTGTTATGCAGATGACAACTCGAAAATTTCAGCCACAGGTGTCCATCCAGTTATATTATAGAGATAAATGGGCACAGCCAACAGTGCGATTTTAAGCAATGACATTAGACATGATGGGTTCTTGTGTCCCTCATTTTTTAGAACTATCCAGAATTTGTGACAGGTTTATTGATGCTATGCGATCATTGGTGGGTGCCTCTTATGACTCCCGCCCATATACAATGTTATGAATGCATTGTGGGCGTATACGTTGCCGTTGAATAATGTTTTTCGAAGTTTATCCGTATAATATTAACATTATTTACCTGGACTTGGATAGTGCCAAATTTTAAGGTTGAGGTCAAATTAGGTTATGTTAGGTTAGGCTAGGTTAGGTTATGCTAGTGAAAAAGAAGTAATAATAATCTTCCTTCCTTCTTCATTTCTACGCTGAATGGACTGTAGTTGGTTCATTTGTGACTGTCTGGGTTCAAACTTTCCTGGCACCGACATTTATATTTTCGTACACACAAACTCAGACAAGATACAAACAGAATTTAAGTCCTATATTTACAAAAATTGCCTACTCCACAAAAATCGGAAAATGAGTTAGTGATGCCAGCAAAAATTTGCACTTAATTCTACATATTATGAGATGTCTAATTGGTTCCCAAAGAAATCTTATCCAATAGAAAACAATAATTGAAAATGAGAGTTTATTTTCCAAATACAGTCTTCTCCACCAAATATGTATTCCATAACATGCCTCCTCCAGTTCATCCTTGCTTTGGTTGATTAAAATTTTGACGATTAATAATTAATAAATCTTAATATGGAAGATAATGAAAGTTCTGTAACCCCACAAACATCTAAAAAACGTATGCGAGTGAGAAATGTGGAGGAATGGGCCAAAAACAAGAAGAAAAGAGAAGGGTAAGAGTGATCTTATTTCACATAATAAACTAGGCTAGGTATGCCAGTTACACTCAACTAAGTAATCTTGCCTTTTTTTAAATTGGAAGTTAATTAAACTTTTTATTTTAATTAAGGGACTCATCAAAGGGTCCTCCTATATTACCCGATTGTGGTCATTCTAAAAAGTCTTTCAAGTGTTCCTCGTTGACTGTGAGAGATGTACATCATGTCCACCAACTGTTCTAAATAACTCCAAACATAAATTGTGCAAGATAGGTTGATTCTGAAATATACCTGCGTAACATTACCAAAGAGATGCCAGCAAAAGATATAAAATAGATCACGTAAAGGAATTTCTGTTACATATTTTGTTAAAAAGACGACACATGCCCAAGGAATGCAAGGCAAGCTATCAGTTTGTCAAAATACATTTATGAACAATTTGCAAGTTACAAAAACTAGAATCCAAAAGTCTGTAAAAACAATTGGCTTCAAGAAGGACTGCTAAAATAAAATATTGGTAGTGATACTAGGTCAAAACATTATCAAGTAAAACGTGTATCATTCGATTCATTTATGGATTATTTTCTGGTACTTTAAAGTCATTATTGTAGAGGCAGGTCAACCAGGATATATCTATCAAGTGACCTGTCACTGAACAAGATGTCGAGCCTGTATAACTCTGCTTGTAATGACATAAGCTTAAGGGCAAGAAATCTTTCTTCAGAAATTATGTCAATGAAACTTACCACATTGGATTTGCTACCCCAGCAGTCAATTTTTGCTCACGCTCTCTACAGTTAAATGAACAGCTTAAATTATCCACTGATAATGAAGAGAAAGCGTCATTAATTATAGAAAAAAAGAGTTAATGCCTTAAGAGCTAAAGCCTTTTTCAGTGTTGTTGAATGAAAAATCAGAGGACACTCTGGTTTTCTCATACGACTGTCAGAAAAATCAATTTTTACCAAAAGTACCCGACCAGTCAGCCTACTACAGTTTACAATAATACATATACAACTTTACTGTTTTTGAGGGGTCATCAAAAGATCAACTTACAAAACCTAACGTGTTTACATATTATTGTACTGAGCTGATAGGCCCAAAGGGTCCAACGAAATTGCCAGTGCTGTGTATCATACTTTAAATAACAAGGTATTGGCTGCAGCTGTAAGAAATATAAGGTTATTCTCAGACGGCTGCAGAGGCCAAAATAAGAACACAATATCTGTCAGAATGATTTCAAAGTCGCGTCTTTCAAATGCTTCAGATCATAACGTGAGTGTGAAATTGATTTTTCCTGTAATTGGAGATTCATTTATTCCCCCGGATAGAGTTTTTACTCGCATGGAAAAATAAAACAATAAAAAGGGCAGTATTGTAAAACCAAATAAATATGAGAAGATTTTTTCAGATTATGCATCTCTGATTAAACTTGGTTCGCCTAAATACCCGGTATACAACGGGAAAACCGCTGTGCCAGCGATTCAATATTTGTCATCAAAATGTAATTTTAAGTTAAACCTGTCCAAGAGAATTATTGTGAGCTCAAACAAAAGAAGATAAAGTCAGGGGGGAAACATTTTATAGAAGTGAATCGGTAAAGGCAAGTTGTTGACTAAGCATAACCAGTCTGTTCTTAATATTCAACCTGAACTTTTACTTAGTGGGAATGCCATAAAAAGTGTTAAACTGAGAGACGTTAACAAACTGCTAAGGAATGCCATCTCTGACATTTTCCGCGCGCTTAATGAATTCTCTTGTTGATGACACTGAAGAATTTTTTTTAAAAAAAATAATTAATTACATGATCCAAAGGATCACTTATAGGACTATGGATTTACAGAAATTGAAATTTTACATTTGTTTAAATTTTATAAGATTGAAAAGATATTATGAATATTTTATCATGAAATAAAGTTAAATAATCAAAACCAAACTTTTTAACGAAATACACAAAACATTAAAGACATCAGTACCAATACAACTTTACAGTTAAGATAATTTTGAAAAATGTGTGATAATATAGATAAGTTGATTTTATACATAAATGTGAGATAAACACCAAAAATAAAATAAGTAAAGAACAAAAATTAACAAATAATTAATAAGAAAGTACTTTGGGATGAAAACAAAAGTTGCAGAAAATTAAACACTATAACAATAATAAACAATATTTGTAGGTATATACGGTAAAATAATAATGGATTCTGAATTGCTTACTGGGAATAGATATATTAGAATAATTATGATTGAAAGCAAGTAGATAGGAATGAGACTCAGATGAGGTATTTTACAGTATTGAAGACTTATTTCAATCATGGAGATTAGATGGTCAAAAACTTTACATATTTTTAAAAAAAATTGCCAGTTCAAGTAAGCCAGTGATATCTGTCTAAGATTGGGAGTAATACAAAACAATAAAAACATTTTTTGATCAGATATATGATATTTCATGCTATAAATTTATATGTATTATTATTAATCGAGTTTGTTATAAAGTTGTCAATGATTGATTCAGATGTATTACATATTCTAGTTGGGTAACGGCTGTTAATACATTCATATCCATTTGTAGCTAATAGGTCTAGGTATTCATGAGAAGTCTGATTTAAGTCTTTAACGTTATTATTCATGTCTCCAATGATAAGGTATTTTTAATGTAATAATTTTTTTTCCAGGAAGGTTAAAAATGATTATGTATTAGAATTAGGTGGTCTATAAATTATTAATATGTGTTGAACTGAGATGAAAGGAAAATTATTAATGGTTAGCAATATGTAAGACAAGTCCTCAGTTATCTCACTAGTTAGTAGGTTTGAGACCATTAAGTTGTTTCTAATATAGCAACATCCCCCCCCNCCCCCCCTATTTTGGTATCACTACATATGTAAAAGGAGCTATAATTGAGAATGGTGTAGTAAATTACCTCATCACTGTTTATCCACACCTCTGTCAATATAATTAGATCAATATATACCTTAACAGATGATGGGATGCACAATAATTCCTCAAATTTTTTCTTTATACTCCTAATGTTTAGATAAAATATGTTTGAATAATAAGATTTAGGACCCAGTTGATCATCACAGATATTGGCTAGGTCTATGTCGTCAACTATGAATTCTTCAATGTTGTTTATTTTATTATCCATTAACAAATGAGAGAGAGAGAGGGAGCTTATAGTAAAGAACAAAACTAGAGGTAGTTCCACTTGCTAAAACTAATTGTTGATATAATATTACAAAGGTATTATTGTTAGATTTGTAATCATTAGATCTTACCTTTTGAAATTTAAAGCTAGGCATCATATTTGTTTTTATTACATATATATAAATGAATTATGTGAACATGCTGCTAACAAAGCAAGGGTAGACGAAGAAGCTCTTAGAGTGTAAAACATTATATCCTAAAAAAATTTAAAATATTTTTGTTCGTAGTCTTAATGTCCTTGTTTACTTAACTTTTAGTTTCCACCTGTCAGGTGTAAGAAAATAATTAAAGTTTGTAATGTAATAAAATCTACCTCCTCTAAGGCTGTATATAAAAAAAATAGTTTATGTAGATCAGTTGCACGAGAAACCTTTTTTCAGGACTACTGGGTTCAAACACATGCTTAGGAAACCCCCTTTCTTTGCCTGTCTGGTTGCCATAGCCATTTTACATATACAACAAGAAGCTGTTTGATAATGCTTGGGGGAAAAAAAACCACACAAAAAAATGTAATTATACCTAAATGTTATATTATATTGTAATTGAACAAATTTAAAAGTCATCATGAAATAAAAGCATAAAAGAAAACTGTTTTATGTTATGCGTTTGGTAATTTATGTACTCTGAATTTTAACCTGCCTGTGGAGCTCCGTTAATTTACATTATCTGGGTTAACACAATTTTACTTAAAATTAAAACTTGAAACAAAGTTAGATTTTTGTGTTCATAAACTATATATATATATATAACATTTGTTTGGTTGTCAAAGCAATAATTATTATATCACAATCTTAATTCAATTTAAATCATTAGATAACAAAACTAAACAACCTTTTAAACATTTCAAGGGAAAAAAACATATATATATATATATATATATATATATATATATATATATATATATATATATA
>CABFVX010000649.1:204123-247899 GCA_902151425.1 Timema shepardi
TATATATATATATATATATAGTCCATCTACTATTATATGTACGGTATTTAAAATAAAATCACCCTACGATAATATAATATATGACCTGCATTTCAAACAAAATTTTCTAATCCAATCACTATTATGTTATGTTTATTTTTAATGTCACATACCTTTTAACTGTAGTAAAATATATCACTAAATAAATTAGTCAATTACAAGAGTTTCTCATAGTGGCTACGTCAAATACGTTTTAATACTGTTATTCAAGTTTAACATAATGTTTGTTAGACCACTAATTTTGCACAAATTACATAACATTTCACTATAAAATATTAAAAACATGTGATTTGTTTTCTCTTTTTATCAACTGTATGAAACATCTTAAAACGCATATTTTTGTATTGAATGTACATTAGTCAGGCAACATGAAATCCAGATGAAGCCTGAAGATTAGGTAGCTGTATGTCAATTGTCAATGTCAGTGCCGACAGGAAGAATTTTTGTTAGGCCTTTAAGTATTGATTTCCATTGCAAACCGCCAAACGCCCGAGTAAATAGTTTTCCTTCCAACCGATACTCATGCGACTATTCGAGTAATTACTAGATACCCAATACTCAGAAATACTCCATACTCATCTACTCGATACTCAATTGTACTCGCAATTCGCATACCTTGACAGCAGCTAAATACTAGCTTTGACCGTGGTTGGAAAGTGAAAAAAATATAGGTCCATCGAGACACTGTGAATACTAGTCACAGAGAAAAGTCACTAGTATAAATCACCGATATTTTAAAATCACATTCACTGTATTCACTGATATCGTAAAACCACTGTTTCGTCCACTCTAGACAGGGATACTTAGTTCATTTAGATACCTTTCAACAGTTTGGTACGAGGCAGAACAATTTACTTCAGCTTCCGCTTTCGTTTTCTTAAGTGAGATTTTAACATTCATTGCAGACTGAACTGCTAAGATGAGGTATATAGAATTCTCAAATATTCACAATTTAAAATTTTGATAATGAGCAAACTTAAAATTACGAATTGAAATTAAGATACATTTCTCTACTACAAAATTGGTTTACGAGCTCTTGAGATGTTCGATAGTTAAGTCAATTCTTAAATTTGTATCTATCTATCATTAAATTATGTTCCCTGCTTTTGGACTTTTTATTTAATTGAATACACAAATAAATTATCTTTTGATATTGATGAAGTATTTTAACTTATTAGTTATTTTAATACACTAAGAAAATGTAAATATTTCATATATGATGTCAATTTTAATTGCTTTTTTCTTTTGTACGTACATTTGCTTAATTTATTTTGTATAAAACAAGTGCATTAACATATTTAAAACAATTTAGTTGTTTCAAACGCGCAGTGATTTAGGCGCGAAATAATCGTATTCTTAACTAAAAATTAAGGTGATACTATAATAAAAATAATTTTAATAAGTTAAATAATTTCAATAAACATTGAACTGTACAATTTATGTTAAATTTGTTGATAAAATTTCAATTTAAAATCCTAACTCTTATGAAAAACGGAAACGGACTTTGATTGCGGATGAATATGTAATGTGCAGTGGTGTTTTGTCTAATTTCGCGCCAGATCTGTGGACACTAGTAGGGCGGAAAGAAAACACAGAGAAAATAAATATTGACTGGGTTGGGTCGCAATTTCAAGGCGAGAA
This sequence comes from Timema shepardi, assembly GCA_902151425.1. NCBI lineage: Eukaryota > Metazoa > Arthropoda > Insecta > Phasmatodea > Timematidae > Timema > Timema shepardi. The sequence goes on from CABFVX010000649.1 coordinate 205,804, forward strand.
AAATACTTCAAAATGGTACTCTGTGATGATCCAGACGAGAATATTTACCAGCGTCACAAAGAGCTATGTGTAAATTTAAATATGGATCAAGGAACTGCAGATGAAGCTTGGCATAATTATGAAAACATCCGACAAAATTGCACCTTGGAGGTAATGGGCTACAATGTCATCAACTAATACTTTAAATAAACTTCAATATATATTTACTTGAATAATTTAAAAACATTTTTATGTTATGTTAAATACTTAATCAAGTTATATTAACTTCTGTATTACTTAGATTAGTTACTCTAAAGGGATTTAAAATTAACCTTAAAATAGTTAAATCTCGTTTCTATTTAGTACTTAAGCTAGACATACTTAGTACTGCTCTTTGATGATTTAACTCTATTACTAGATATATAGTACTATTATTAATTTTGTCCGGTTAAATATTAACTCAAGCGTTACCCCTAGTCTTCTGAATTTGGGGACCATACTCACCAGCTGCACACTAATCTTAATGCACATGCAATTCGAGTGACAAGAGTAACAAGTTACTAGTTCGAGAGTTAAGTTTAAAATTAACTTTTGGAATAGTACACAAAGAGAGCATTATTATTTAAGCTTTTTCTTGTCACATTGAAATAAAATATTTGAAATCATTTATAGACAAAATCAACTTTTCAATGATAGCACACAAAATTAATATTGAAAATAAATTTTTAGGCCTACAGTATTTAACTATATATCACTAAAACATCTCACTTAAATCATAGAAGATAGTAATGTTCAAACAGATAGAATTGTCATAACATGGCACTGAAAGTACTTTTATACACAATAGCTTAACTTTTTTTACTATTAACTATATCAACCAATAAAATCTAAACTTCCAGGTATTGACAATTTATGTTCTTGAAATTTCAGCATCCTGAAATATATTTCGGGAATAGTGTGCACTGAGGGTGGTTTTTTAATCTCTTTCGATGGCATATGATAAATTTAATATTGTTGACCATTTATACATACACAAGTAAATTTCCATTGGTATCAAAATTAATATTGTAAAGTAATATTTTTTAAGTTTTTTAGAGAACACTAATCTAATTCACTCAAAAATTATGGCTATATTGTGTAGGCCTAACAATTAGGGAAATGTCTTAATTTGATAAATTGCTTGAATATCCATCCAAATAGACCTATATCAATATGTTTGAAATAAGCCTTCTTTAAGCCAGTTCCACACTTTGCGAGTGAGGACGAATGTTTTGGTCGAATGTCCGCCTACATTCGTCACTCAATTCTGTTATCAAACCTACATGAATATTCACCTTCTGTGGACATCACACACACTTCTAGTGAATGTCTACCCTGAATATTCGATCAAATCATTCACTTTAGTGGTTGTCGGCTGCCAATGCACAATGGACCGCTGTTGCAGTTATTATACAATCGAGTTTATTGTTATTGCAGCGTAATAAGTCCAGAAAATCCAGAAGAAAAGGGGGTGGTTGGTATCTCACAACAAGCGTAGGACAAGGTGTATTATACATATTATATGCAGTTTATCAAAATCGCTCAAAACATATTATTCTAGGCTTGTAACAAGTTTGATACAATTCATTCTAAAGCAAACAAAAGTTGGTATGTAGCTAGTTTGTGTTATCAAAACAATTAGGCTTATTGGTGAGCTGGCGGTCTGGGGATAAGGTGTCAGACTTCTGTGCTGGGGGTTCAGGGTTCAGTCCTTGGTCCCGGCCTTTCTTCATCTCTGACAGGACGTGTATTAATCACAACTTGTGAATGTGTGGAATGCCAAGCCTCTGCCATGGTTCAGATCCCACTTTAAACTGTAGGCCCTCCATTTCATATCGATATCATCCTACCATTACACATTAGCTTGTATATAATCTGAACGGGTAGTAAGACATGTTGCTAATAATAATAATAATAATAATAATAATAATAATAATACCTGTCAGCTTATTAAATAAAACTAGCATTTAATGTTACATTACATGGTACACTACAACAATACTATATTGTATAAATAAATAGCTAAGCATTAAGTGGACGATCCTGACAGTTCTACAAAAGCCACAAAATGATAGAACTAGTACAATGCCCAATGTCTACACAATTAGACAACATGAACAAGGATCTTTAACAGGGTGTCCAGTGACTTGGAAAACAGGGAAAGTCAGGAAATTTGATCAAATTTCTGGAATTTCTAAAATTCATTAAAATAATACAAAACTTTCATTTACAATAATCAAAATAACACTTTTTTTCCAGTTAAGTCACCGCGAATCTTTTTAAACACATCTGAGCATACTAATCTGAATTCTCAAAGTCAACATGTGATTTTTGTCAACACTTTGTGTATTTTTAGTCAAAGTTGAGCAATGTGCGTGTATGATAATTCGATTACACTATTGGAAGAAGAAACTAAAAAAGAATGTGTCTCACAACAATTTTAAACTGTACTGGTGTAGTAAATAGGATCTAATTTAATTCTAACTTAGATCGCATCACACTATTGCACATTGTTTTAGAGTGAAATTATTGGTGACCTGGTGGTCTAGGGGTAAGGTGTCAGACTTCTATGCTGGCGGCCGGAGTTCAATCCTCGGTCCCGGCAAAGATTTATCTGATTTCTAAACCCTTCCTTCACCTCTGACAAGCCATCTTGTGAATGTGAGGAATGCCAGGCCTCCACCGTGGTTCGGATTCCACGTTAAACTGTAGGTCCTTCATTTCATCTCACAATCACCCTACCATTACACATTAGCGTAAGTGCGTATAACCCGAACGGGTAGTAAGACGCGGTGCTAATAATAATAGAGTGAAATTGCTTTAACTCCATAATAGTCACACAATTTCAGGTGATGTACAGTAGCCCCATGGCTTCTTTGGTGCTGACTGACAGCTCATAGCTGTCACTTCTGACAGTCAACATTTAGGTATATACCTAAATTTCGACTGTCAGAAGTGACAGCTGCTAAACACATGTTTTTTCTGATCATATGGTTCGGCGTAGGGATACATAATTTGGTTTGGTAGCTTTTCAAAGCCGTCAGCTGTGAGCTGTCAGTCAGCACCAAAGAAGCCATGGAGCTACTGTATGTGTCAAGAAATAATATTACATTAAGTTTTGATATTAATGAAATTATGTTTTTAATATATATGGGTTATTCTCATATTGAGGGAAAATTTATGTTTGCTGCCTCTATAAATATTTTGTTATGTTTAAAAAAAGCAACATTTTTTTTAGTGGAAAGTGTATAAAACTTGATAGAAACTTTTAAATATGGCAATAATAAAACAAATTAGACCAAATAATTATTAAAAGTCCCTTTCATCCCCTCAATAACTGTACCAACCTCAATCTCGAAGTTTAAAGTTCTATACAAAGAGAAAAAGTAAAATATATATAACCACGGTAAAATATTCCCGTAATACTGTTATTTCTGTTTGAAGAATCTATTTCAATAAATTATTCATGAATTTCAACATTTTAATCAGTTTGTTTGTCCCCAAGTAACACACTGGACAAACACGTTATTTTGAATTTAGGGCTAAAACCTTTCAGAAGTATTCGCTGTTCTCTATTAGCCATAGTGTGTTGTTGTCCTATACTTATTAGTTATTGTTATTTCACTAATTAAAAAGTTTATTTACTACTACTCGGTCAACATACGAAAATTCAGGTAAATAGTATAGAGTATGTTGATTGCAAATCACTTTGTAACGTTAATATCATTTAGAGTTTTGAAATAACTAAGCCAATACCAATTCAGTTGAACGTAAATGAAGGCAGGAACTAACCTCAATGTTCGTCTGCCGCTTTATACTTATATTATATTTATGAAACATAAAAGTCCACAAAAAATATAACTTCGCTACCGTTGCCTAGTAACAAAAATGGTGGTATCACTTCCCTAACATTGCTTGGTGATGAAACTGGTGTCTTCTCTTCGTTAACGTCATTAAGGTGACAAAACTGGTGTCATCACCTCACTAACGTCAGGTGACGAAACTAATTATAGTCACGTTATTAAAGTGAAATTTTCAATGTAAATGCTGTCTTCTCAAACATCACTTCAGTAATGCCTGCATCACTTCACTAACAACAATAAAATCACTTATTTCTCATTAACATTCTTAGAATTTGTTTTTAAATACTATCAACATTTGAGCTATTAAAAAAATGAGAAATGTAAAACTTAATTTTCTTTGTATTTTGGAAAATTTAGCATCACTAACACATGAACTTTGTATGATTCTTCACTTACAAAATCCTAGCTCCAATAGATCAATAAAAATGTATAATTTTTTTAATATTATTGTTTACAAATTATGTTATACTTAGTAAAAATACACATTTTATTTGGATTTTAGAAATTATTACATATTTATGTGCGTTAGGGAAGTGGTGGATTATGGGTAGCCACTTGGGTAAAACTAAAAAAAATATGAGAAAATTGTAAAATTAAGCTCTGCTGGTTTTACAGCTTCTTTAATACATTTGTGTAATCAAGCAATAAATTATACTTTTCCTGAAATTTTAATTCTTTTAGTTTTGAATTTCCTATTTGTCCCTCAATTTGAGAATGACCCATATAGTGACTGGAAAAGTTGGAAATTGGCTCTGGAAAACCTGGAAGAGTCAGGAATTTTAAAATATAGTTTTGCTGGACACCCTGTTTAACCTGTGGCCCGCCGTAGAATTTTTTTGTAGCCTGCCAGCTCATGAAATTATTATTATTATTATTAGCACCGCGTCTTACTACCCGTTCGGGTTATACGCACTTACACTAATATGCAATGGTAGGGTGATTGTGAGATGAAATGGAGGACCTACAGTTTAACGTGGAATCCGAACCATGGTGGAGGCCTGGCATTCCCCACATTCACAAGATGTCTTGTCAGAGGTGAAGGAAGGGTTTGGTAATCAGATAAATATATGCCGGGACCGGGGATTGAACCCCGGCCGCCAGCATAGAAGTCTGACACCTTACCCCTGGACCACCAGGTCACCCAGCTCATGAAAAATATAAAATTATTTCAAGAGAAAAAATGACAAATACGTCTCTATATTTAACATTATTAAATAATAAAATAGATATGTACTTTTAAGTTATTTTATAAACTATTTTTTTATACACAAAGAAAATATTGCGTTTTTATACAAATTTACCTTGAATCGACAAATGACTACTCTAGTAGACAAGGGAGAAAGGACTATTTTGGGAGTGTTCACATTCGTGCATCACCCCTGTGAGACTTGGGACACCAAAATAAATAGAATATAGGCCTATTTAAGCCTAATATGGTCAATACAGTATTATGGCCTGTGAGCCAACAAGATACTGAAACTTTGGCCCTTGGACCTTAAAAGGTTGAACACCCCTGGTTTAGTACAATACCTTCGTCTTACACTTTACGCCCACCATTTTTCCTCCTTTGATCGTTTTCATCCTTATCCTCTCACACACTTACTGTTATTTGCTACTCCCACCCTTTCTTGGTATCCCTTGGGGTCTTTTGCCTACATATTTCATTTCCATCATTCTATTTGGTATTCTCTCCTTTTCCATCCTCTTTACATGACCATACCATTTCACCCTTGCTTCCTCAACTAGCTCATGTACTACCTGTACACCAATACCAAGGCTGGAAGTAAATAGAGGTTTTCCATTGAACTCATGACATTTTCTACTTTGTTTCTTAAAACTAGAATGTATTTTAAGTACTGTAATGAGGGGAAGGAATTGATACTTATATTCTGCCATGTTTTCAACACAAGCAGGTTTAAAAGGGGCCTAGAATGAGTGCAATAATAAGACCACTTCCTCAACTATCTAATAAACAAGCATGTAAAGGGAATTGCAACAAATTTTTATTTGTGGCACATAGTTTTATAGACAGGTGGGCCTACCACACTGGTGACTCCTCTTTGAGTGTGACGGTGCAGATGCACTGCTTACAATTTTACACAATGGTATTTAATTTAAACTTCAGCCTATACTAAGTTGTAGGTGTGTGCAACTATTTAAGCATGCACAATGAACAATAGAAAGACTGTTGACTTGAATAGCAAGTTTTAAAGCATTCTTTTAACATGTGGCTTAGTGCACAATTCAACAGCGATCATGGAGCTTTGTTTTGGAATCATAAAGTGTTGTTACCAGGTTATAATAATTTTTAAATTTCAATTCTACTTTTTTTAGTTCTCAAAAACTTATTTAACAAGCACAAGTTTATGTTAAGCGTTGTTTTTGATGTCATAATCATTGTTAACGTTCTTTTATTTATATCAAAATGAACCCTCTGCTAAACATATTTGAAGAAAAAATAATATTCAAGAAGAAAAGCTAGAAGTTAGAAAACTTGGTAAACCAACACTGATCAATTATTATTCTAGAAAAACTGACAATTAATTTATAACAATCTCAATGACAATGCTGAAGCAGAAATGTTTTTCTACATTATAATGTGTCAAGGAAAGGTCGGTTCTTGCCATGCTGTAAATTGAAAGAAACTTTATTGTAAACCTTTAAGATCTAAAGCGATTGCTAAATTTGCAAAATTTAAAGAAAGAGGAATTCAGTTTTGTTTAAAATTGCTTAAAACTCTTTAAGATTAGCTTTTTGCATGTTATGTAAATATTTTTCCAATTTATTGATTTTGTAGGCCTATGTGTTTATTTTAAGTTAATTAATCATTGCTCCTTAACTATAGTAAAGCATAAGCTATCATATGGACTAATGTTAAATGTTAACCTAAGTAAAATTATAGCCTATGTAAATATATATTAAATAGGTAGGGCCTATATTCTGGTATACAAATATACAAGGTAGGTGGCTGCAAATCCCCAAGTTCATCTGAGGGAGAGGATGACGTCGAGTCAAGGCTGCGGACTAGTAAACACTGGTTTATGCCTTTAAAAAAAAGCAAATTTTCCATAGATTAACTCAAAATTGCAAGCATTTTAAAATTATTCAAAGAGTGGTTTTATAAATTCACTTCATCTGTTTCTGTTGACCAAAAAACATGGCAAAAATCATATAGATTGGACAAAAATAAGGAATGTACTGTATTTCAGGAAATTACCTATTAGATACTAACAATGTTGTTTGTACAAAGCTAAAGTGACATTTACTACAAATCCAGTGTAAACTTTAAGGGGGATGGGTACCAGTGATCTATGCCCCCTCCCTAGACCATAAACAATATTGATTAAAAAATAATATGAAGCTTAACTAAAATATAGTGTGTTTATTTGGCTACATTTTAAGGCCATTGTTACGACTTAATATTCCAAAGGTATATCGCTATTCTCACAAAACGTGCCTCAAAACCCCCTCAAATTAGAAGGGAAAAAAATCTTAGATACATTGTACATAGAAAAATTGAATTTTAATTAATATAGCCTTACTGTTCAGAGCATACCAAAAAAAGTTGCAAGAAAATAATTTTAACTAGTAGTATCTACCAAAGACATGAAAAGCTAATTTTTCCAACTGGGGGACTGCTTACCTTTAACCTATAAACACTTTTATACATATGTACGCCCCCCCCCCACCCACTATAAAGGGTCAAATTCCAAGGGGTCTCAGCCTTTCTATGCCTTTGCTATCCATTATATAAAACACTGCCTAAATATCTAATTTTAACAAAAACATTTTTTGGCCTTTTTCAAAAAAATTTAGTCTAAAAAATAATAATCATTCATTTGACTTCTAAACCACCTATAAATCAATCTTTCTCTGAAAAACAAGTATGAAGTGCTATTCATAACACTCTTATGATATCCATTTACAAAATCGTTTGAGAAATTTTTGAGAAACATCTCAGTTCCAAAACTTAGTTGTGAGTAAAATTCCCTTGGGTGAATTTTCCTCCAAAAGCTAAAGGGAAAACAGCATTATTTAGTTTTTCTAATACACCCCAGATATAATTAGCAATAAGCCACTACAATTTTACCACCGATTCCCTTATCATAACACAACCTTCTATTAACTAGCAATGCTGTTAAAATTTTGTGTATGATTACAAATTTTTCATTGTTACAAAATAATGTTTTGATTAAGTATAATATAGGTGGGCTTAAAGATTGGGTGGGGAAGGTTAGTAGACCTACCTAAATATGCTACACACTCCATATCTGATAGCTATTTTATTTAAGCTGAGCTTCCCTTTTATTGATTCCTCAAGTAAGGTCTTACAGGAGAAAGTAAAAATGTTTGCCTACATTTCTTGGACTTCAATTACTCGGCTCATTCCAAGAAACCTTTGTTTCCCAATACCATATTTTTTGTATGGATATAAAGGTATTTGTAATGTTAAACAGCTAATTTTACAATCTGAAGCTTTACAAGATGCATCTTGAAGGTGAATATTAAAATATTTGCTAGCATTTAATTGATATCATAAACAATTAAAACTGTAATTATCATCATCATCATCATCAACAACTGTTTCCAACCTGTGGCCGGGTCAGTTTAATAAAATGCCTCCATCTTCCTCTATCCTCGTCCTCGTGTTGGAGTAGACTGCCAAAGACAGGGAAATCGAGGTTCAATCCCGGTCGGTTGGACTGAGGGTGGTTTTCCCTAAATGACTTTCCAATCTCCCACCATGCAAGTGTGGGTGCATTTCATCTAAATTAATTCTTCCTAATCCCTAACCCATTAGTGTAATTAGTACATAGGGGTATAACCTGAACAGACAGTAAGACGTGTTAGAAAAGAATCTCATGTTTTGTATCATTGTGCTTTCAATTTTATCTATACACTGAAAATTATAATGGTTATTAATAGTTTAAAACAAATTTTACAAGATGCTTTTTCAGTATCTAACTTTTTTCTAAGCACCACATCTTACGATCCGTTTCGGTTATACATTTAAGAACTAATTACGCTAATGGTTTAGAAATTGGGAAGGTTGAGGAAGTTAACCTGCATTTGCATAGAGGGAGATTGGAAAACCATTTAGAAAAAATCACCCTCAGTTCACCTGAATGAGATTTGAACCTCTCCCCGGCCTCCACAGTCTAGCTCAACAAGAAACTAGCGCGTTGGCTAACTACGCCTTAAAGGCGAGTTCCGGCTTCTTAAAACACTTTCGTTAGTGTCAACAAAGCATCCACTTAGTCAAGTTCTTGCATACAGCCCTGAATGCTAGAGTTGCTTCTTGTTTGTCATGCAGAAAATGAGCTAGGATTGAGAAATAGTGTCATTTGTTCTTGCTCTACAGATCACCCTAATAAACTTTTAATCTCAACATGGGCCATGAGTGAAGATAGGGAAAAATTGTGTAATTATGAGTACAATATCAGTAAAAGTATCAGAAAAAAAAGTATAGAGTAAAAAATTACTAGTATCGAAAGAAAATACCTATATTGGTTAAGTATCACTACTCTTTTCACATCCCGACTTCCATTATTCTCCCTCACTTGAACGCTTTCTGTTATCTGCTCCTCCCTTCTCTTTCTGGGCCTCCCCTGTGGTCTTTTTCCCACATACTTCATTTCCAACATTTTCTTCTGCATCCTTTTTTTTAAAATCCTCATTACATGTCCATACCACCTCAATCTTGCTTTGGCTACTATCTCATGTACTCCCTGTACCCCACTCTTTCCCGGATAACTGCATTCCCATGGCCTCCACTTCCTTGTCTCTCTCACATTTCTGTTGCATATGTGACAATAGGTATAAAGTACACCCTGAACAATACTTCCTTACACTTCACGGGGACTTCTTCATAGCAGTATGTAGCATAACTTTAGTAAAGGTAGAAAACTATAACATTAAGTTTGTATATGTGGACCCTCTTCAAGTGGGGTCCAACCAATTTCAGAGGGTGTTCGGACCCCCTCTTTCTACACCATTGGTATATACCATTCTTATTTATAAGTACATCAGTAGTTTTAAGATTCCTAGTATGATTAGGGTTGTTACACCTTGGACCACACTTAGACTTGTATCGTTTTAGAGTTCTCACTCAGCCACATTATGGAACCGATAACAAATTTAAATTTCTTTCAAACATCAATACTAAATATTTTAATAAGATATAAATAATCCTATATAGTTTTATTTATGTAAAATGTAAAAAATATAACACAGTTTTGAAAACTTTCATTATATCATCTATAGGCCATAAGGGCAAACATTATCAAAATAGTTCTAAAATTAGTAATAAAACTGATTTTTTGATTGTTATGTATGATTTCTTTCCAGCCTTGATTATAAACCAAAGAGTAGTGTATAAATTTAGCATAATTAAGTGATTTTTTTTACTATAGCTACCCACTATACATTAAACATAGTTGCTTACAACACAACATAAGTTAAATAATTTACTCATGTTACCATAAAAAATAACTTCAAATAGCTTCCTGAGGCACTTGATATTAGTAAGTTGTCTTATGCTCCTGCGGTTAGGTCACCTTTTCCCTAGATGCCTTGTACCCTCCCCTCACCAAATACATTTCTGGGTGTACTACTGTACAAAACTTTTACCATACCTAAGAAACAAACAACATTTTTAACCAAAATGCTTTAAAGTGTCTATTTTCATATATATATATGAAAATAGACACTCTAAAACATTTTGGTTACTACTGCACAACACTGTTACCATACCTAATTTCTAGGGGAAGGGGGGACTAACTGCAGGAGCACAGACAACTTATATATTTGAGATGTGTTGGGACAGCAGAACACAGATCTTACCAGCAGTAGCAAAGGCGTAGAAAGGAGGTGAGGGTCCGGACCCACAGTAATTTGATGGACCGTTATAAGGCCCATATAAATGTATATACATTTTTATTGGCTACTAATAGTTAAATTTTCTAGTGACGTCCCCCTCCACCTAGAAAAATTATCTTTCTATGCCGTCGAATGGAAGAATGTTTCAAGAGTTTTCATGGAAAATATATCTGTAGAAAAATAAGTTTTTTTAGCACTGCGTTTTACTACCCGTTCGAGTAGCATGCATATGTACTAATTACTCAAATGTATTAGGGATGAGAAAGGTTAAATCTAACAGAGTTGTACCCACTGTCTATCAAATTGGGATTCAAACCCAGATCTGATCATTGACAGTAGAGTCTATTGAGAGAGTGACGCCTTGGACCAGTCGGCCACCAAAGTGGTTGAACGTATTTTAATCTTTAACCAATATCATAAATAGACTAATTTTAAGTGGCTAGCTAAAAAATCAACTGTTAAGTCAGGACAAGAATTTGTTTTCCTAAGAATGAAAAGCTTGAGTGAAGTGAGACTAAAATGCACGGATGAAGCTTGTAGATTAAAAAAATAAATTTAAAGAATTGTGTCCTAAGAATTTGTGCGTAAAAGAGAAACATGAATTTTAGCTTTATTTATTTATTGAGGACGCTTTCTTGAAAATAAACATTGCCCATATATTTATTTTTTAAATCACAAAAATGTACAACACAATATTTGTAAATATTTTTTTAAATTACAGCTAACTTTTTATATAACTTAGGTAAAGTTGTGTAGGTTAATATTATTGTGCATTGCCATTATTTTGTTAAACTAAATATGTGAACTTATTTTAGTTAATAACCACAACCACAAACAGGAAAAAGTTTTTCAATTAAAGTCTAGCCCTTTGTGGGGTTTAACTGTAACACCCGAGACACCTAAGACAATTAATTGTGAACACTACGGTGGTCTAGAGGTAAGGGGTCAGATTTCTGTGCTGCGGGTCCGGGGTTCAATCCTCGGTCCCGTTACAGATTTATCTAATTGCCAAACCCTTCCTTCACATCTGACAAGACGTATATTAATCACATCTTGTGAATGTGGGGAATGCCAGGCCTCCACCGTAGTTCGGATTCCACGTTAAACTGTAGGTCCTCCATTTCATCTCACAATACACCCTACCATTACACATTAGCGTAAGTGCGTATAACCCAAATGGGTAGTAAGACATGGGGCTAATAATAATAATAATTGTGAATGCTAGTTGCTGAAAGCAATATTTTTTAAATATGAGGCTCCATACGCCAAGAATAAACATTACATTAATCAAACCTAATTTGTGTGATACATTAAAACAATAATATTTAACTTACATAGAGAAACTTATTAATTCCTCGTATAAATAAGTATTACAAGAAGTGGTGCGGCCGGTTGGTATAGCATTTGAATTCTGACTTCATGTCGCTCGCTCTCACTTACCTTGTTTCCATGGGCCTATTTAAAATCTTTTTATACCATAGTTTAGAATATTTAGATTTGTGCACCACCTTTTTTTATATCTAATATGAGCGTCCACTGGCATTAATATATATATAAAGTATGTTAGTCACAATGTGTAAGATATTTTACATTTCAATCTATACCTACATCTATAATTCTTTCAGATAAAAAAATACATTAAAATTTAAACCAGTACAAATTTTCCAAGCCTAAACATTATTACATAAGACCACGACTTACTTATGGATTTATATAAATAGAAAAAAAAGAATAAACAACATTTAAATATTTGCTTGGATATTTTGATCATATTTAGAAAACTCAATTCTTTCACACAACTTAGGCCCACCATCAAAACATGTTTAGAAAAATACAAAAACAAAGCCAATACCAAATTAATTTGTCCAAGTTATAAAATTATGAACCACATGTTTTGTGTGGTGTTTGTTTAGGGTGACCAGCTCCATTGGTTGGGGTGCGCACTATATGTGGCGTGCCGTAGTTCCACAGCAGACACAGTGAGCCGCTCGGGGGTTGTGCACGGCAACTGTGTAGGCCTCACCAGACTACTTCGCCTGTGTAAGCTCAGGTAAGCTTGCTTAACACAAAACTATAACGTTCCTGATCTCAAACTCTGGACAAACTTGCATTCACGCCATCTCTGGGAGATTCTGCTTGTAAAGAGTTTACAGTTGAAATTATATAAAAATTTGGCAAATAATAGACCATAAATGGTTGGGAAAATGTATAATAATGTACAGCTTTTGATTTAATTTTATTAATTTATTTAGCACTGCATATTACTACCCATTCGGAATATACGCTTAAATACTAATTACGCTAATGGGCTAATGATTGGGAAGTTTGAATATAAAGGAAGTGAACCTGCATTTGTGTGGAGGGAGAGTGGTAAACCATTTAGGAAAAATCATCTCCAGTTCACCCGACAGAGATTCAAACCTCAATCTCCCTGTCCTTGTAAGTCTAGCTCAACACAAAACTAGCACGTTAGCTTACTACGCCACCGAGTTGGATTTGGCTAAATTTGATTGTCATAGATATTCTTTTAAAATAACATTTCAGGGGTGTGTGTGTACTCGAAAATTCAAGTTGATTTGAACTTTAGTAGCTGCTTGAACTCGACTCGAAGACATTTACAAAACTCAAAATATTTTAGTATGTTGAAGTTTTCTATCTTTTCACAAAAATTCCTAGTTTAATTAATTGTATTCAACTTTAAGATATAATTTTATAGCAATAGTCCCCTGATACCTTTGCTTTCATAGTTTTAAAAAAAAGTTCAATTATATTAGATTTATTTAAAAATTTGAATTTGTTTTATTATACATTTTTTCACAAAAAAAATGTTTGCACTTAAAGGTTTATGCATGGACCTATTACAAAAATTCAACTTAAATCTTCTTATGTACAAATATGTGCTACTTGAATGCAAAAAAAAACAACTCATTTTTATTCAAACTCTACTCCACAAAGTGAAAAATGCCCCAAATTGCACTCAAATAATTTTCATTAATAGATTCATTTCCGACTGCCTATCTGTATTATCCAAGTCATAGCTGTTCATTAAATTTGAAGGACAAAAACAATTTGTTGTGATTTGTATGTTTGCAAAAAACTAATTACCAAAAGCATTGAATTAAAAATCTGGAAACCCTACTAACATGTCTTTGATGTTTAAAACTTACAAAATAAAATTTTAAAACCAAACTTGATCCAATTCGCTTAACCTTTGGCTTAAAGTGGTTACATCTGTAGTTACCAAGTGTCCATAAAAATCACTTATTTTGTTGATATCATGTAAATGTTACTCACTTTACTAGCGTTAACTTTAAACCATTTACAATAAGATTGGAGTAAATATGTTAAAAACAGTTATTTTATGATAACATTCTGGTAATCTGTAACGTCTGTCATTGAAACTAAATGTGACATGTGGGTTTTGATTTAGTATCTTATAAATTTGTAAAGATAAAAGCTCTAAAGTAAATATTGTAACAAGATTAGTACCTAACAGCGGGACCAGCGTGCTCTTGTTGTTTGCCCTGGCTGCGCTCCTTGTTCTCTCTGTCTCCCTCCTTGTCTAGTGGGTAGGTAGCGACTTTATCGCTTGACTGGGGGATTAGAGGGAGTGTTGGGGGAGGATGGAGGCTCGTCTGGAGGGGTCTGGACCCTTTTTATTCTAGAAGTGGAGGATTCCAGACCCTCAGCTCTCACTACCCCTATAAATACATGCTCAGCGGTAGCCTGAGTTCAGTTCTTGGTTCGCGACTGATGAGTCCGGGAGTGGACCGGCGAGTCCAGTGTTCATGTGGCGCGTGTCGGAGTGATGTGTACGGCACAGGAGTGGACCGGCGAGTCCAGTGTTCGTGTGGCGAGTGCCGGAGTAGTGTGTACGGCACGGGAGTGGACCAGCGAGTCCAGTGTTCGTGTGGCGCGTGCCGGAGTAGTGTGTACGGCACGGAAGTGGACCGGCGAGTCCAGTGTCTGTGTATTGTGGGTCGTCGCCGTGTATCTTGCGTGAGACAAGTGACTTTTGTTATTTTTGTAGACTACTGTGTTAATGAACATTTTTGTGACTGTCTTTTAAATATTTGAATAGTTATTAGGTGTTTTATAGTTGTTAATTTGTTTATTTAATTTACTTATATTTTTATGTGTTCTATTAGTTTATTAATTTACAGACTTGATTAAGACTCTTTTTATTTTATTTTATTTTATGACTTGTTTAGTTGTAATTAGTTTATATGTACAGTTAATCGGTGTGTGTACATAGTATTAATTTTAATAATTAAAACTCTGAATATTCCGTGGGCATTTTCATTCGTGTTTGGTCAGCAGCATACCCCAATATCTCTAAAAGAACTCGTGGTTCACACGTCCACGTGTGAACGGCCTGTGACCCTCCCAGGTCACGTGCGCCCCCACGTTACATTATCTTATTTTATAATCGTAGGTAACCTGGCGGTCTAGGGGTAAGGTGTTGTACTTTTGTGCTGGGGGTCCGGGGTTTAATCCTCAGTCCCAGCACAGATTTATCTAATTCTCAAACCCTTCCTTCAGCTCTGACAAGATGTGTTTTAATCCCAACCTGTGAACGTGTGGAATGCCAGGCCTCCACTGTGGTTTGGATTTCACGTTAAACTGTAGGTCCTCCATTTCATCTCACAATCACCCTACCATTACACATTAGTGTTAGTGTGTATAATCCAAACGTGCAGTAAGACACGGTGCTAATAATAGTAGTAATAATAATAATAATATTTTATATTTTTTTCTAGCTTAATCCAATTCTTCAACAAGAGCAAGAAATGGGCAGACATGGCCAATCTACCATCACAGTTCCATGACAAAATTGAAAGGCTGGAGCGAAATTTTGCTGTATCAATGGTGATCTTCAAAAAGTTCCAACCTATTTTCACCTACATGTTCCTTAATCCAATGAACACTACACCCAAGCAACCAAAATCTAGGAAGCAAAGGTATGGCACGTTAAATATGGTAAAAAGTAATTGTACGCTTATCTGCTTCAGTGATCGCATGATTTGAGGACTTACTCTTTTGTTAGACTAGACTGTCAATGACAAGGAGATCAAAGTTATAATCCTTGTCTGTTGTACTGAGTTTATATTTCTAAATGGTTTTCCCATCTCCCTTGACGCAAATGCAGGCACACTTCCTCTAGTTTCTACCTTGCTCATCCCAAATTCATTTGTGTAATTAGTAGCCTACATATGTGTAAAACCTGATTAGGTAGCAAGACAGGGTGCTAAAAATAGTCATATTTTTATAGCAAAAAGAACTAGTATCGAAAGTATTTATTCGTGTAACCAACAGACTGCAACAAAAATTCCCTAGTATTAACAGCTAATTTTGATCTTTGACTATTTCATGATGTCAACAATTTCACCTTAAATTTTTACTGTTACAGTCAAGGTCCATCTATTTAAAAAAAATTGAAGCGGTAAAGAGCCATCTTTCGCATAAACTATTTCAATATAACTACGTGCAGTCCTTAAAGATACAACATTTGTTATGTATTATCTAACGGTTCAATTGTAGGCGGTGCTTTGGTTTTATAAAGTATGTTTTTAGACTAAATATGCGGTCTATTTTCAGGTTAATACGTCTTTTTTATATATATATATATTTCAACTAAGAAAGTTTGTAAAATATATATTTTATTTTATTGGATTTTGAATTATATATTTTCTTAAAACTTTAATATACTTATAAATTAAAGTAGCAGTTCCCAAACTGGGTTCACAAAAGCTTCCAAGGGGCTCACCAAAATATTTCTGTAATGGCAGATTTTTTCAGCACTTTGTGAGGAAATGGGAAGCATTAAGAACTGTTTATTGTCTTACACTGAAGTCAGGTAATTATCTTGAGGTAAAACTATTACAAGATAGTTTGAACTTAAAACCCTAAGTTTTGGCTTTTCTTGCTAACCATCCATTTCATAACAAAGTGCATGCCAGATCAAATGCGGCTCCAGGCTCTGGTCTATTTTGCAGATATTTTATAAAAAATTAACAGCTTAAACCTATCTCTTCATGGGTCAAATATTAACATTTTAACTGTGCAAGACCGCATCAAATGGTTCATAAAAAAATAATAATTGGGGAACTTGTTTAATTAGCAATCAAACTGAGTGGTTTGATACCCTTCGTGACTTTATGGTAGACAATCAGCTTTCTTTGGATGAAAATATTAAGAACATGGCTATAAATCACTTGAAGTGACTTAGAAAAGCCCTTCAGAGCATATTTTCCAGCAATGTCCAAAGATAATATTTGATTCACAATCCCCTGGAAGAGACAGCAGTTTTGGAATCCTCTACGTTAATCGTGAGGGGAAAAAAGAGCAGATCCTTGAAATCTACACTGATTTAAATCTAAAGAAAAGCTATACATCTTGGTCATTAATTGGTTTCTGGTTAAGTTTAAAGGAGGAGTTTCCAGTGTTAGCGAATAAAGATATTACAGGTTTGGAACCTCTTTCTTACATATTTGAGTGAGAAATCCTTTTCTTCATACGCCTACTTTAAAAAATAAATACATAAACAGGCTCAGTACTGAAAGTGACTGGAGATTTTATTTATCGTCTGTGATTGCTGACTTTAAAGCTCTGTTCCATCCAAAGCAAGCATATCCTTCTCACTAAGTCATGTGAAGAGGTGAGTAGCTGTTAAAACTTGTGAAGAATTTTGAAACCTAAATTGCCATAGAATTTTGTGATTAAATGAGGCTCTTTAAGTTGTGTAAAAGCGGCGATTTCCAGTATCACTTTAAAACACATGTGAAATGTGATAATATTGTGACAGTAAAGATAAGAAAATGTTATTACATTACTTTGCCTATTTAATCTCAGTTTTAATTTGTTTAATAAATGTATAATGATTTGAACTTGTACTTAAGTAGTTTCAATATTATGCCATTATATTTGGTGAGGTATTCCAAAGTACCTACTGTAGCTATATTAGGTTAATTCAAAGATATTAAACAATTTGATTACAATTAATAACTGAATTTTATAAAAATTTGGTGTAAAATTAAGTGTGTGCCTATGGATAAGTATCAGGGGGTTTGTGGAACTCAGATGTTTGTGAAAGGGATTCGTGAGTGGAGAAGGTTTGGGAACAGCTGGATTAAAGGATTTGAAAGACCCATCCATACCTAAAGGGAATTAATAAAAATCAAATCAAGTTTTAGAAGGCTAACTTATATATATTTTTAATAGAGTATAATAAAAAAAAATAAGGTCCTAAAACATTTCCAAACTGTTAATAAATTATTAATATTACTAGACTCAAATGTTTCTTTGATTAAGTCAGTGTGATTTGATCTAATAAAATGTGAATACACACTTAAATGACTTAACCAAAATGTTAGGATCTATTACTTTTCACTCTTAAAGTTTGACTTTAATCTTTGAGTTTCAAATAAAATTTAATCAAATCTGAATCTTGACTCAATATTGATTTGAAATTTCAAACCAGAGTCATATTTGTTTTACACAATATTAAGCTACATCAAATAGGGTACCAAATTTGCACACACTTTGTTCAAGTGAGAGAATTTTAGCAATTTTTTAGAAAATTCCCAATTTTGACCAAAAATTTGATTGTATGTTTATAGTAGTGATTTAAAATAAAATATAAGTTGAGAATTTTTGAAGTGTTCTTGATAGGGATGAACTGGCAGATTCCAAGTGGCCCTGGACAACATATATTATACGGCCCTGGGCCTGTGTCAGTTTTTTATTCAACCCATATATTTTCCATTACCGGCTTGCTAGGTCTGACGTAGCTTCATATGCCTTATAATCTAAAGACTAGGACAGGCACAACATCCAGTCCCCAGCCATTAATTTATGAATGTGAAACGCTAAACCCATATTTTCATCAATGATAAATCTTTGGCCACGCCAGGAATCGAACTCAGGACCCTTAGCTCAGTAGGCGGACACTCTACCAACTGAGCTAAGGTGTCGGACAAGTGGTTATATTAAATGTTTATATTTTTATTGTTAATAAATTTAAACCCAAGGCATTTCAGTAACATCCTTGATTTGGTTGCTATTATGTCTAAAAAACATCACTCTGTACTGTCATCAGCAAAAATGCTTCTAAATTGTTGGACAATAGCTGAAAGTCTATTTAGGAAATATTTAAGTTTGTAAAATGACCCCCAACCTCTACTTGTGTATGTTGCAAAGCTAATATTTTGTATTCACTAAACAAATGCTTTTCGGTTTGACTTAAGAAATTGTTTATAAACAACACGAAGGAAACAATGGGTCAAGAATGTCTACTATTTAATTTAATTAAAGGAAAGAAACAAGTTTTTATTGTACTATAATATACTGTTAGCAATTCATATTACATATAAAAATGTCATACATCTGTGTACTAGGACTACTGTGTTTAATTCATACTCTATAAAATATTTGCTTTACTCCCCTTTTTCATAGAGTATTTATTGTTCCACCAAAGTCTTGATAATTTCCTGAAACTCTCAAGCCTCAGAGTAAGCATACATTTCTCTCCACATAAATATAGGCCTATCAATATGATGGGATATTATTTCATTATTCCTATTATAAAACACAGCTTGCTGTTATTTCTGTGATGCTAATTTAATTAATCAAACTCTCGCACTTAGCTTTATTTAACATTCATACATAAACTCACTTAGAAAATACACAACTAAAATGTCATAATTGCTACAGAATAGCCAACTTAAAAGATGATAATACACAAAATCATATATTTTAATGAATTACTATAATTTGGTACAAATGATCTTTTATGTGTTTATGATAAAAAAAACATAACTTACTCTAATCTTTTAGTTATATTAAAATTAAATTAAAATTAAATTTGGGGTGGACATATAGTCTGCATTTAGAGTTAATTTTTTAAAATTCAAAGTTGTCCTGGTTGGATATTGTACCGAGGTGCTAGAACTTTTGGTTAAAATATAATAAAAAACATCATTTAGAATTGAATTTTACATCCATTACCGTTTCCTGCCTGTGGCCTTGATCAGTTTTTTTACTCATGCCATATATTTTCCACTACCGGCTGGCTAAGTCTGTTATGGCTTAAATGCCTCATAATCTAACTTAATACTATGACACGCACAACATCTAGTGCCCAGCCATTAATTTATCAATTTGAAAGGGTAAATCCATATTTCACCAATGATAAATTTTCGGCCGTGCCGGGAAATGAACCTAGGACCCTTAGCTCAGTAGACAGACAGGCTATCGACTGAGCTAAGGGGTCGGATCATTTAGAATTGATTGGATAGCTTTATTTCAGTTTAAAGTAGTTGTAGCGGCCCAAATTGAACTACCCCACCAGGAGATATCCTAGTATTCTGGCGGCCTAGTCCATTCCTGGTGGTTAATGGACTTAGTTATTTGAAGCAAACCATTCTGAAATTCTCATGAAATACAGACGACTGTTATGTACCAAAGTATGAACTGTATTTGTTCAAAGCATATTTTTTACATAATGCAAAATATTAAAAGATTTGTTCCTTTATTTCAGAAGTCAACCGTGTACTCCGTCGAAAGTATTTGACTTCTGTTGGACGTTGTTTGTGTGTGTGAAAGCAGAGTTTTCTGAGATAAGTGATGACTTGTTCAACTCCTATCACCTGCTCCTAGCTTGTTGTGATATGATCTTTGCTAATGCATTCATGGCAGGGCGAAGAGACCTTCTCAACCCTCAATTCCCTGGTAAGGAATCAAACATTATACTTCTACTGATAAGTAAATGATGTCTACATAAAATATTAACATGTTTATGCATGACATAAAAAATTCCTAATCTGCAATTACTAGTGCAGTATTCTCACAATTGTTGGTTTTTGACACATACACTTTAAATAAGTACCATATTTACCTGATTCCAAGATGACCCCGAATCTAAGACAGCCCCTAATTTTCAGTGGTTCAAGATAGATTTTTTAAAAGTGATATTTATTTTATCATTAGTTAAGAAAATAATAATAATAATAATAATAATAATGGTGGACTTATTTTGTAATGCTAACAAATTGTTTCTTTTTTTATCTACGTAACAAAACACCAATGCTTACTATTAAAATATAATTGTTAAGGAATTTCTGTTTTTGTTGAAATCTTGCTTTTGCATGTTAACTTTGAAAATGTTTCATAAAAAGAATGAAGTTAATTTTTATTATGACAAATGATAATCGTTAGTTAAAATCCAAGTCTCATACATACCTTATTCCCTCTAAATATGAACATTAGACTCAACCATTAACGTGACACTTTTCACATTGATATACAGAAAACAAAATAATATGAATTAAAGAGAAATAGGAAGAAATCAAAGGACAAATATACAACAAACTGTTGTTTTTATAACAAAAAGAAACACATTTCTCGTGCTACCAAAAATCTATCTCATTAACACATCTACTGTGAATTACTGTAAAAGACAGCCACTATGACACCCAAGCGTAAAAAAATCAGTGATAATTAAACAAGCATCTTTATTCTTATTTCAAAACTGATGATCTTGGTTCACCTAATCAAGGATAATAATTTACTTAATATTGTCCAAAAGTTAGATATTTTGTAGAGTTTCATGAATTGAAACTAAAGTTCGGTATCGCTAAAATTGTCTAGTAAAAACTTTGTAATATCGATTGTTTGTTTAAAATCGATTTGAGTTTTCTCATCGCGTCTTACTTGTCAATCACTATGTAGGCAGAGTTTTAAGAATCAAATACATAAAAATTTGATAGCTATTATATAATTTTAAATCTATTTTGATTAAGTGAATGGCTGAATTTTTTAATATTATTCTGAAGTAATTGATTGGAAAGGTAATAAAAAACAGCACAGAAAAATAAAATTCAATTCGATTATGCTCATCACTATCCCCCAATCCATTTGAGGAGTTAACTATGATAAATACTAAAGAGTGGTATCGATATTTATAGCTTGTAATATTGGTTATTGCAATACCAGTCAATATCATTGATATCAAGTAGAGATGGGCCACTCGAATCCACCGAATTCTGGCAAATATTTGAGGATTCAGTCTTTTATTGGATTCAATGGTTGAATCTTTCACCTCGTAAACAAATCATAATATTATGATTTTTGAATACAAAAATTACTAAGTTAGGCCTACTTGAAAAGCACAACTTAATATATATTTTTTTAATAGTAATCATTAGGTGTAGAAAATCCAACGTGCCTAATACCCTACCCTTCCAGTACTATGGTAAACTTGGACTCAACCGTTTCAGCGCACGCTCACTTCTGAAACTTTCACCTCACAAACAATCTTGTAAATATATTAATGAAAACATTAAAGCTCTTCAAAAACTGAAAATCAAAACTAGAATTACAATTAAACTCGAAATAAATAAAATAAATTACAGCCTTTTTTGAGAAAAATAACACATTGCTCATGATACAAAGTCAGCCGCCATTATGTATTTGTTTACTCGGCAGCAGCCAGAGTGCCTGCGTATTGTATATCGATTATTTGTTTAAAATCGATTCAGGTAATTTAATCACTTAAATCAAATCAATCAAAATATGAGTGTCTTTAAGTTATTTTTAAAATTGTTGATAGAATGAGTTAAAGTTTCTAAAAAAAATGTGAAATAAACAAACATATTAAGCCTAGTTACCTTTTGATCAACTTTAACCATCTTGAGGTATAATTTATTTTGATAAGAAAGCTATAATAAAAATACAAACAGATTTTTTCTAAGAACTAAAACAACGTGCTTAACAATTAAACATACATTGGAAATAGTGAACTCAATAATGCCTAAGTATGTATTATTAATATTTTCTTTTATATCTATTATCTATCTTCACATAGAAAACAAGAAATAAATTCGATTCTTGCGATAATATATTTCTTGTTTTCTATGTGAAGATAGATAATAGATATAAAAGAAAATATTAATAATACATACTTAGGCATTATTGAGTTCACTATTTCCAATGTTTGTTTAATTGTTAAGCATGTTGTTTTAGTCCTTAGAAAAATCTGTTTGTATTTTTATTTTAGCTTTCTCATCAAAATAAATTATACCTCAAGATGGTTAAAGTTGATCAAAAGGTAACTAAGCCTAATATGTTTGTTTATTTCACATTTTTTTAGAAACTTTAACTCATTCTATCAACAATTTTAAAAATAACTTAAAGACACTCATATTTTGATTGATTTGATTTCTAAACAATAATATGAGACTAAATTGTTTAATTTGGCTGGATTTTAAGCAATATTTGGCAAGGAGGGGGGGGGGAATTGGGTTTGATTAAAATTGAAAGCATGATTGAAATAAATCTTAATTTACAGCTTAGGCCTATATTGTCTAATGTAGGTCTATTTGTAAATCATTAAACTTTTTACAATTTGATAGAATTCGGATTCAATATTTGATATTCGTAAATAAAATGTAGATTTGGATTTGAGAAATAGTGGATTCAACCCATCTCTAATATAAAGGCATCCAGTACCGGTACTAGGCCACAACTAGCTAGTTATTTTTAATGATAACCTTAAAAAAACCTAAACATCCTGTGAAAATAATCAAATATCCTGTGTTCTGTGTTATACCTTTAAAATCCACGAAAACGGATAAAATTTGTAAAAAAAAATATAAGGCCACTATTATATTAATATTAAATAAAGATGTAAAATGTTACCTTTTGATGTAACCCAATCCTTAATCTGCGATTTTAAGATGACCCCTAAATTTTGAAGTTACAAATTTGGGGGGAAAACTTCTTGTGAATTCAGATAAATATAGTAGTTTCCAACTTTTTTTTTTTTTCTCAGGCGCACTTTTGAATTTTCGCTATAGGTTCTCCCCTTTCCTACACACACTTGCATCCCTTCCCCTTCTATTTCACCTTCCCTTCCTTCTCCTTACCTCTCCCCCACTCCTTACCTCTTCCCCACTCCTTACCTCTTCCCCACTCCTTACCTCTTCCCCACTCCTTACCTCTTCCCCACTCCTTACCTCTTCCCCACTCCTTACCTCTTCCCCACTCCTTACCTCTTCCCCACTCCTTACCTCTTCCCCACTCCTTACCTCTTCCCCACTCCTTACCTCTTCCCCACTCCTTACCTCTTCCCCACTCCTTACCTCTTCCCCACTCCTTACCTCTTCCCCACTCCTTACCTCTTCCCCACTCCTTACCTCTTCCCCACTCCTTACCTCTTCCCCACTCCTTACCTCTTCCCCACTCCTTACCTCTTCCCCACTCCTTACCTCTTCCCCACTCCTTACCTCTTCCCCACTCCTTACCTCTTCCCCACTCCTTACCTCTTCCCCACTCCTTACCTCTTCCCCACTCCTCATCTCTCCTCTACTCTTTTCCCCATCCCTTTCCTCGTCCCTACCCAATTTTCTCCCTCCATCAGAAAGTAAGGTTCATACCTGTATGACCAAGATCAAAAATAATTAAGTTACATGCTGTGAGAGCAACTTAATTTATCGACTAAGGACAATTTGAAAATACATTAATCCTGTCTGCAATTTAATATTTTGTAAAATGACATCTGATAGCTAAACTTATATTATATAAACTATGCATCACTTAATATTTTGTTTCCCACCCTCGAACATTAAATAGTTAAAATGTTTAAAATATTCAATTTTCGATTCAGCTTTGGAAATATTTCATATTACTCAATTCAGCCTTTCTTTGTATGGTTTGATAAGTCTCCCACGCAGCGTAACAATAGGCAACACTGAAATTATCCTGAAACACACATCTTCCTGAATCTGACTATAGATATTGTAACACTTGTTTATTACATTCTTTATGACACCTGGATATGGACACTTAGCCAAAGGTCCCAGGTTTGATTCCCATCTCTAGGTGTCATTTTTCAATCCAAAGAATATGAGAGTAAGATGAGTCTATAACAATTGGCTACTTAACTACAATAGCTTATCTATTTAACCCACCGGTTCTTTGTTGGTAAAATTCTCTGTATAAAATAAGTGGTTTTTTTAAAACTCTCACTAGTTGGTTGGTTAAACTGAGGTAAATAAGGGGAATAGGCAGAATGGTGATGATTTTTAAGAATAATCAACTTTGTGATAATATAATATTTATTCATAAGTTAGTCAATCATTGAATGGCGCTTATTTAAACATCAACATTAATCAAAACAATACATACAAAAATTCAACAATGTTTTAAAACTTGATTATATAGATTTGTGTAGTAAGAAGATTAAAACAATCACAAAACCCACAAAATTGTTTGATTATTTTACCAAAGGAAGATTCTCATTCTTGTTTAAGATCTAATATATGATCATTGTGATTTATGCATTTTATTAAAACTTATAATTGAAATTAATCAGCCTTTATAAATTAGATTTTTCATCAATAAAAGATCAGATTTTGGTTGATCAGACATGACAAACATATCATTTATACCAAGTCTTACTTAAAGAAATTTTAAGATTCAGATTCAAGAGATATACTATTTGACTCTATATTTTAAATTTATTGTGTAAATAATAAACATGTTTGTTTTTGTATTTGGACAAGTACGACAAGCACAACATCCAGTCCTCGGCCATTGATTTATCAATGTGAAAGAGTAAACCCCTATTTGAATGTATGACTGGATTATATAAAAGAATCTTAACATCAAGTTAGTATTTTTATTATTCCATTTCATCCTATGTTATTTTTTCCCCCAAAGATTCAGATTCGAAGTTAAAATGTAATTGGAATTTGTAAATGAGTGGATTTGACCCAACTTAATAAAATGTTATCAATATTACGGGGGGGGGGGGGNTATTCCCGAAAAAACTGTTCCTATGTAAATTATGCTGTGCATTTTTGTTCTGAGGTTGTTGTTGGAATAACATGTAAAGCACCATTATTCTAGGGCTGCCAAATAACTACTATGATGACAATTTCAATCTACCAAGCGAGCCACCTTGTGTTATTGACCACCTGTGCCAGAAGCATGACGGTCTACCTGTAGAGGCAAAGACTATCAAAGTGTACACTTGGAGAAACCACATCAGAAAATTGTTTGAAAAGAAGGTCAGTACTTAAATATTTTTCAACTATATTAATTAATTAGTATTATTTAGATATGCTGGGAATCCATTCTTTTTAATATCTTATTCTTGAGTTTATCTACAAATTATATGGCTCATATTATGGTTAGAAGTAAGACGGATAGCCAGCACTTTACTTTGCAATTACTGCTTGAGATAATGTTAGGTTTCTCCCAGATCATATTGTGCCAGCAAACTATCAATAAAAAGCAGTCAACCTCAGGGGTTTGGGGGTAAAGTACTCACCTCAAGACCCGATGTTCATGGGTTCAAGTCCAGCCAGAGCTGACAAATTTTTCTTGAGTGGTAAAAATTTGTAGCACAACTTCCTTTGGAAGGGAAGTAAAGCTGATGGTCTCATGTGGATTGTGGCATGTATAAGAACCCTGGAAGGTATGTGAAAATACCTCTCCTGGCAAAATTGGTAGGCCCTTTTGTGCTCACTCATAAATTCTCATGTGCTAATATAAACAATCAGTTCAGAACGTGCACATTAAATACCTCAAATAAATAAAATAAGTAATAAGCAAAATTAAAAACTTCAACACAATTTAAAGTTTCAGAACGTGCACATTAAATACCTCAAATAAATAAAATAAGTAATAAGCAAAATTAAAAACTTCTACACAATTTAAAGTTTTTAATTTAATTATTTAAGTTTGTAAAAAAAAATATGGCTACATACACATAGGTCACGAAGGATATCAGTTTCAATTATTGTGTTGGGTTTGGTCTAGCAAGGGAATAGCTGTAGTAACATAAATAATTAGTTTTCTGTCATTTTGAAATACCATTAATAATCGATGGGCAACTTGGCTTTCAAATGTTTTAGTTTCTTACCATTTTTATATTAATTCTACCCTCATCAGTGGGCAATTGAGCTAAACATAAAGTTTGCCTGGCCTGGTGGACCATGGATGAGGTCTATTACATAGTAATACATATTTGAACTTGAGATAAAAAATCAAACTCATTATTTGGGAGTTTTCAGTAGAACTAGTGATGGACGTTAGAGGGCATTTACATACGTTAATGCACCTGGGGAAGATACCATCCCCCTTTCTTGTCCCAATTTTCGAGCTCTCAAATAATTATACAATAATCTCAAAACATAAGTGCAATTATAATATAAAAGACCGACACTGTGCCGAGGATAAACTCTAAGACCAGGTCTATACCTTTAAATTCCAAAAGTCTACCGTTGTACACATAAAACTTTCGTCTAATAACACCACACTAGGAAAAGTCTCAAAATAATAGCTTTTATAGATTAGATACCCCTTCCCCCTCATAAAAATGTTGTTAGCAAAGGTTAATGCCAGGTACACAAAATTAACGTCGGAGATAAACACAATTTAAAAATACACTTAGTGAGCTCATTAACACGAAAAGTTAGCGTGAGCACAAAACAATGTGGTCGGTTAAGAAAAACAACTGAACAGTGAAAGTGTGTGATTGGCTAACTCTTGATACTCGCACTACTGCAGCATCTCTCATGGTTGGTACAGTGGTTGGATCGTGCATCTTAATCAGTGACTCCAACACTTCCCCTCGAGACAATAACTGAAACCTCGTTTGGTGCCCTGTTCAGTGCCAGGAGATCGACCTAATGGCCTTGCTTTGATTTCATCAAAACTTTGTTTAAGATATCGGCCGGTATCTCTTCCGATGCCGCATGTCCCAGCACTAGTTGACCTGACTCGACTGTCTCCCACACAAAGTGGTAACGAATGCCAATTTGTTTGGTCTGTGCGTGGAATACTGGATTGGTTCTACGCATTGACATTGTCTTGAACAGTTTAAGTGGTCCGAATTCCTCCTTTCCAAGTTCGACCAGGAAACACTGAAGGTGCACGACTTCCTTGGCTGCTTCACTCAAGGCCATGTATTCAGCCTCCATGGTAGATAACACAACGGTCCGTTGCTTCCTTGAATCCCAGGCAATTGCACATCTATTCATGATGAAAATATATCCTGTGAAGAAACGCCGGTCATAAAGTGATCCTCCCCAGTCTGCATCTACATAGCCTGTCAACGAGCTTTCTCCTTGCTCGTATGAGATTCTCTGGTCAGCAGTGCCCTTGAGGTACATAAGTACCCTCTTTGCTGCATCCCAATGAGTCCTGTTGAAATATTCATTAAAGTGACTTAACACACTTGCTGCGTGAGCTATGTCCGGGCATGTAGCCACTGACAATTACAGTTAGCAACCCACTAATTCTCGGCATGGGGGTTTCTCACCATCTGAAGTTGACCATGCCTCACCCTTTGCAGCTTTGTCTCATCCAGAGGGGTTGAAACAGCCTTGCTTTCCGTCATACCAAAGCGTTAAAGGATGTCTTTAATGTATGTTCTCTGGTTTGATTTATGAATATCTCATCACGGTTTCTGGAGAAATCCATCCCCAAAGAGCTCCTCAGTTTACCCAGATCCTTAATCACCAATATCTTTCCAATTTTGTCTCTGAAACGAGTAGTTTCTTCAGGGTCCCAGCATACCATCAAAATGTTGTCGACATAGATGATGATTATGTTAATGATCTCTTTGTTTCAATGCCTTTGTAAACAAATGGGTCCTCATTGGTAGGTTTTGGGTATGTAATTCTCTATCTAGACGTCTGTTCCTGGCTTGTTTTAGGTCATACAGAGCCTGCTTTACGTAGTAGACCTTGTCACCTGCTGCTAACTCGTCTAGTACAGCCCACCTTGTTGACGGTTTGATCCTTGCGTCCTCCCTTACTCACTATGTACTCTAGGACCTCTTCAAACTATCTGGTACCTCCATGTATACCCCCTCACCCAATCTGCCATGCAAATACACTGTTTCCATGTCATACTGGCGTATGTGCATATTGTTCTGAGCTGCAAATGCAACAACCAACCCTATTGAACCTAGACGTGCAACTGGCACATATGTCTCATGAAAATCCCTGCCATACTGTTGGGCATATTCCTTTGCCACTATCCTAGCTTTGCGCTTCTCCAGAACTCTGTTTGTCCCTTACTTATTTTGTAAAACAAAAAGACTTCCAATCACCTTTTGACTTGTCCGCCGGATCCCAAGTGTCCCTTGCGAGAGTCAACCTCACTTCATTATTCATGGCCGTCATCTATTCGGCTGGATCCTGACTTGTCACTGCTCGAGCAACTGGAACTTCACTCAGAAAAACAAAGTCGTCCTTGAGGACGTGATTTCGTGTTGCATGGACTCTGAGGGGTTATCCGAGATATCTGGTCCGCAATACCCTTCTTGGACCTCATCTTAGAGCGTTCAATGGTTTATCTTGGGGGAGACCATGAAAATCCTGTGTGTCTGTGTACTCGTCGTGACGTGCCTCTGGTAATGGTACTTTGATCTGATTATGTGTTTCTTGGTTGTTAGATTAATCTTGATGTGTTCACCTCTGACAAGACATCTTGTGAATGTGAGGAATGCCAGGTCTCCACCGTGGTTCGGATTCCACGTTAAACTGTATGTCCTCCATTTCATCTCACAATCACCCTATCATTTACACATTAGCGTAAGTACGTATAACCCGAACGGGTAGTAAGACGCGGTGCTAATAATAATAATAATAATAATAATAATCTTGATGTGTTGAACTTCCTTCTCTGTGATGTTGCCATAGACTAATTAATTTGACAAATTTGGGGGCTTGTCTTCCTGTGGTATTAAATCCTCCTGACTCTTAGTTGACTGGGTCAGAGTCCTGTCCATTGTCCTGTTTCTCCTCTCAGATACTCTTTTCTTCTGCGGGTTGTAAGGTACGATCAAATGCTTCAAAATGTCATGTTTTTAGAGCAATTCATCAAACTGATTGTAGATATATTCACGTCCGTTATCCAATTGCAAGAACTTAAGCACCTTTCCCTGTTGAGTGCTCACAAATGCCCTAAAACTACCAAATTTGTCCATCACTTGGTTCTTTTGCTCAATGAATCTCACCTCATACCATCCTGAAGAATCATCTATGAAAGTAGCAAAGTAAAGCTTCTTTCTGTGTGAAGCAACTTGCATTGGACCACAGATATCATAATGTTTTAGCTTGCCCAGTCCTGACACACTCTCCAAAACTTTTGAAAATGGAACGCTTCACATCTTTCTCTGGAAACAAAGGCTGCATTGAAAATCTTCATTGATGTCCTCAACTTTAATTCCTCAGATTGATCCTGTCTTAATAGCCTCGCGGAGGGATTTGGCATTAAGATGTCCTATGTGAGCATGCCAATCCTCGATGGAATTCTTCCTTGGTTTAATAGTAGCGTCATCCGGGCATATGATTTTCCTGCATTCCTGGTCTTTCATCTCTGGGAAATAATAGTTTCTGTTTTCCCGTTGTCATTTTGATCAATGATCTCAGCCTTCATTTTGCTAAAAATTAATTTGTGTCCTTTGTCGATAACCTTCCCAACCGAAATGAGGTTAGCTCGTAGGTCTGGTACATATAATTTGTCTTTGAATTCGATCACCCTTTTATTACTGCTCGTCTCTTTTGAAATATTACCGATTCCTTCGATGTCGGTGCAGGTTTCGTTTGTGAGATTTAGCTTTCCACGATCAATGTTCCGAATGATTTTTGCAAACGACTCGATATTCCCACACATGTGAGACTTGCACCCACTGTAAAACACCAGCTCACATGATCCACTTTTTTTCTTTTTTTTCTTTTTTTTCCCCTTACTGTTATTTGAGATGTATGTCGCAGCTAAGCACACATTTTCATTGTTTTTTGTGGATTGCTTGTTCGACTTCCTTGTTTTCTGGCAGTTTTTCACCCATTGTCCGATAAAATTGCACTTAAACACTTCATTTTCAAGTCCTTTTTCAGACCATGGTGTTTGTTTGATTTCTTGTGTATGTGCTTTTCTTTTTTATTATTTTTGGCCGTGTTTCCCGCGTACATATATCGCGTGCTATGCTGAATTCTGGCTTCCGACCTTGTGCATGCCGAATTCTGCCACAACTTTACCGAACGTTTTCATAGTGCTCTGGTAGGCTGTGCAAAAACATGACTGCCAACAGCTCATGATTAATGTTGACTTCTGCCAACCTATCCACCGTGTCGAAAAAACATCGATAGTGTTTGCATGTCACAGCCATCATGTAATTTCAGGGACATAAAATTATTCAACAAAGCGGCCTTTTGTGCCAGCCCTTTGGACTGGTATATTACCCTCTAATTTTTCTTAAATAGCTCTTGGGGTCTCACAGCCCTTGGTCTGTATAATTTCCGACAGGTTCATGGAGAGCACTATGTCAGATTGTACCTTCAAGTCAGCTTTAACTGCTTCTGGTTTCACAATTGTTCCATTCACTTAACCCCATGCGTCATTCCTTATGAGATCTGCATGTATCTGTAGTTTCCATGTTTTGTAATTCTCTTATTTAAAATTTCAAACTTTATGTCGGTCACGTTTATCATCACGGCATACTAAGTTTTTATGAGACTCAATATGGCACATTGTTAGAGTTGCTTCACAATCTTCAATTTGTCACACACAAATTATTGCGACGAGACTGGGCCCATAAACTGTTAGCAAAGGTTACTGCTGGCTACACAAAATTAATGTTTGAACATACAATCTAAAAATAGTGGGCTCATTAATATGAAAGGTTAGCGTGAGCACGAAATGACATCAGTTAAAAAACAACTGAACAGTGAAAGTGCGCAATTGGCTAACTCTTGATACTTGCGCTACTGCAGCGTCTCTTGTGGTTTGTTCAGTGGTTGGATCGTGCATTTTAGTCAGTGACTCCAAGTTTCTTAGTGTGCCACTTATTGGCTGCATACACTTGATCAGTATTGAAGAGTGAAAAGTTGGGAATTTTGGTGTGTCTTGGACATCTTGAACATTCATTTGAATTCCCAGAGATGTTTGCAAAGATTTTTTAAGTGACATAAGAAAAGCCTGATCCAGGGTAAATATCAGGGATGTGCGAGTTCTCGAAAATTCAAGCTCAAGTCAGGTTTTAGTAGCTGCTCCAACTTGACTCGAAGATTTTTACAAAACTCGAAAAATTTAAGTATTTGGAATTGTCTATCTTTTTCTCTAATTTCCCGGTTTAATCTATTTTACTCAATTTTAAGAAATAATTTCATGGCAATAAATAGAGTACTTGAATATTTCTTTTCATCTAATTAAAAACAAAATTATTCAATTTATTTAAAAATTTGAATCTGTATGATCATAAATTTTTTCACAAAAAAAAGTTTGTACTTATTAATGATTTATGCAAGAATCTATTAAGGAAATTCAGTTAAAATGAAATATTGCTCCATAATTCTCGGACTTTAAAAAAAACTCATTTTCATTCAAACTTGACCTGAAGTGCAAAATGCTTACTCACACACCTATAATTAATACTCTCTTTATTTTGTTTCATGATATTTGATGAAGGGCATGAATATATTTGTCTTTAATACATATTATCTTTTACTGATTTGCATATAAAATACTGGATACATATTTATTTTGTCTAAGAAATATGTAAACGTCGGGGAGTTTATAAATTGAAACATTTGTTTTATTTAATGATCAGGGGCTATTTCCCACAGCAGAGGAACAATTTTTGTGTGTGGATTTTTCACCAGGGCATACAAAACTGAAAGCCGCCCAAGAAAATCATTTTTATCTATTTATTTAACAGAATAATTGAACTAGGTTGCCGAGGATGGGAAGATTAAGGTTCGAATCTCGGTCAGGTGAACTGGGGGTGGTTATTCCTGAATGGCTTTCCACTCTCCCTCCATGCAAATATGGGTTCACTTCCTCTAAATGCAACCTCTAACCCATTAGAGAAATTAGTACTTAAGCGTATAACCCAAACAGGTAGTAAAACTAAGTTAAAAATTTAAACAATTAATGTTGATTTTTAAAATTGGAACAGTTTTTTTTAATAACAGGGTGTCTACCATCTGGGAAAATCAGAAAAAACTGGAATTAGCCGGGAATTTGAAGTGATCGGGAAAAAATGAGAATAAGTCGGGAATTTGGTAAATCACAATAAAAATACGGGAAAATGATATTTTACTCAAAATATGAAATACAATAATCAGTAAATTATATTTCTTGTAGCTGTGTAATATATTTTTAATTCCTAGTAAAGAATTTTAATTCAAATTTTAAAACTCATTATTATTATTTTTAAAATAGAAAAAAGAAGGGGGAGGGGGGGTTGCGAGTTAGAATGATTTTACATACTTTTTAGTCAGGAATTTTAGGAAATAATCAGGGAAAAGGTCGGGGATTTCATTGGTCAAGTTTAGTAGACACCATGAATAAGCTCATACTTTACTAATATGAAGAGAAAAATAAATTCTCTCATTGGTCCTTAATCCACTCAATTATGTAACAAAATACTTTTTCACTATACAATATTTAATAATTACTTTATTAAGTAGTGTGTGTAAACTTCGCACTACTCTCCTTAGTGTATTCTTGATTTCAATTGTAGCCCAAGTCCATCTCACTGGTGATTAGTCTGCCAGGAAATTAAATAAATAATTATTATGGTTGAACCAGATAATGTGTTAAAGCAAAGATTTCTGATTTCTTCACATGGCAACATAAATATTAGGATCACTTATTATTTTATTTATTTTAATATGAGTGCCGTGCTGATACTGATACTCAATACCCTTGATATCAGCTAGTAACGCAATAATCAATACTATGCGCTAAAAATCTCAATACCACTCTTGAGTATTCAACATGGTTAACTCCTCAAATGAGTTTATTTTACTATTTTCATTTTCTTTGCATATATATTGGTCCACAAGCTGACAAATATCTATAATATTCGATATGTCATTAAATATGCTAATGTGTAGAAAAAACTGACTTTCATGACTTTTTATAGTACATTACTGTGCCTGTTCATCCTATTTCAATGTTTTTGTTACCAGAGTTTGAGAGGTGATCCACTAACCCTCACCGGTATATTGGAGCCCAATAACTTCGAGCTAAACTGTAAAGCTATCAACAAAATATATGATGCTTATGTTCTAAATGTTGGAGACTTCGATGAAAGGATATTTTTATGTAAGTTTATTTTATTAAACTTATGTGTTTGTGCTATTGAACACCATTTATTTTTGTTGTTAAATCAATGACAAAGCAACAAAACATGTGTAATCAATTTCCTAGTGTAGTAACAAAAACTAAATCTATTATACTACAGATGGATTGAATCCAAATCTCGAATTTGATCCTTCATTTTTCCAACAAATTTTCTTTAGGAAACATGACCTGCATTGGTGGTTGCGTTGTCTAACGTGTCACTCTCTTGTTGGACTGAATCTCCAATGACAGGGAGATCAGGGTTTAAATCTCTGTTGAGGTTACTGAGGGTGTTTTCCATAAAATTGTTCCTAAAACTCATTCTTCACAAATTTTGATGAATCTCCTATAAAATTCTACTTTTCCTGCCCCTGTTCCATTAGTGTAATTAATGTATGCCTATAGACAGAAAAACAAATGTGATACAGTAAACATAAGAAATTGACTTTTCTTTAGTTCTGATTTTGTTCACATTAATTCTTAAGTTTAAAGCTATGCATGGGGGAAAGGTACAAGAAACACACCATAATGGCTTTTAGAATGAAGAGAGCAACACATTTCACACTTGCACTACG
Source organism: Timema shepardi (assembly GCA_902151425.1). Classification (NCBI taxonomy): domain Eukaryota; kingdom Metazoa; phylum Arthropoda; class Insecta; order Phasmatodea; family Timematidae; genus Timema; species Timema shepardi. The sequence goes on from CABFVX010000649.1 coordinate 240,284, forward strand.
GCCACTGGGCGAAGAGGTAATGGCTGCTTCTTGAGGGGGAAAATGTGTTCTTATTTATTAAACAGGGTGATCTGATGGTCTAGAGTTAAGGTGTCAGACTTCTGTGCTGGGGGTTCGGGGTTCAATCCTCTGTCCCGACACAGATTTATCTGATTGCCAAAATCTTCCTTCATCGCTAACAAGATGTGTATTAATCACAACTTGTGAAAGTGTGGAATACCAGGCTTCCACCGTGGTTCGGGTCCCACGTTAAACTGTAGGTCCATAATAATAATAATATTTATTAATGAGATTCAAGGATTTGAAAATATAAATCTACTTTGTTGCTTATAATCAACTTATCATTACAACATTATATTAAAGAAAAATCTCAACTAGATCCTAAAATATACGACTAAATAACTGATTTGATTAAAATTATTGTAGAAAGAATCTTACCAGAAATAGAGATTGTTGAAATCCACCAATATTGCTCAGAGTATTCAGCAGTACAATGAAGATTTGATCAAACAGAAAAATTGTATGTTTAGTTTTCCGTTATTGAAACTAGCGCGCCCTTGTATCCGTGCCGCAATACACCCTTGGATGTTACTAATGCAATAAAAAAAATTGAGTTCTTCTAGATTTACCGGGACAGATGGAATTCCAAGTTTTATTGTCAAAAGGCTGCACCAGCATTTTTGGCCCATTGTTAGTTTATATCTTTAACATTAGCCTTTCAAATGAACCTTTTCTTCTTACATGGAAACAATCTGTTGTCATACTTATTTTTAAAAAAAGGGGTAAAAACAAATGTTTGTAATTGTTGACCAATTTCTCTCTAAAACACGTTTACCAAAGTATTCAAGAAAATCATACATAAGCATACTTTCGACCACCTTAAAAATAAACTTACAGATAATCAACATGGCTTTATAAAAAATAAATCTACTGTCACTAATTTAATAGAATTTCTTGGGAATGTTGCCCCTCAAGTCTCTGCCCAAGGTCAGGTTGATGCTATTTATTTTGACCAAAGTAAGGCATTTGACTTGTGTCAGCATAGTAATATTTTCTCTAAACTTGGTAATTTTGGACTTTCTCACTTATATGTAAATTGTTTCAGCAGTTATTTTCAGGAAAGATCATTCACTATTAAAATTGATTCACACACCTCATATACATTTTTAGCCCCCTGTGACATACCACAGGGTTCTAATTTAGCTCCTCTTCTCTTTAATGTGTTTATTGATTACATTGGTAAATATTTGAACCTATCTAGTTATTTTATTCTTTGCTGATGATGTAAAATTATCAAATCAATCGTAGATTGTACAGATTTACAAAATTATAGAAATGGTATTCTACAATGGTCTTTGGAAAATGGAATATCTATTAATAAATCTAAGACCAAATCTATAACTTTTACTAGGAAAACTAATCCTTTCTTTTTTATGTCTGTACTTCACCTGGTTAGATCTAAGTTAGAATATGCTATTGTTGCTTGTTTATATGCTAAGAGGGTGGCATATAATGTTGTTGATGTCGATACTGATAAACCATTAGCTACAGTTTCCTGGTATTGGTTGCTTAATCAAGTTAGAGATACAGTGTTATTCCTATCAATAAGAATGAAGAAAGGTACTTTGTTAAACAACACACAGGAACTGAGTTAAGTTGCCAGACAAATTTTCTAACTTCACTCAAGTAAGTTTAGGAAGAAACAAATCACAAACAAAACCAGAATGATCACCACAGCTCAACATTTTGAAGGAGACTAGCATCATGTGTCTGCAGAGGTGTGTTTTTCATGAAACAAGTGAAACAAATTGGAGGAAACATGGGAGTAAGGAAGATAGTTGCTTTGTTTCAATGTGCCCAACTGTGTGTCGTGAGTCTTATATTAGTCAGCCATTGTGAAGCAACTTAGTTTTTATTTAAAAGCCTGTAGTTAAAGTGGAATGACGTGTGATGAAACACAATGGCACCAAAATGTTTAATTTAATCATGCTTTGTGTCATTCTGTGTGTGCCCGGCCTTAGAGAAAAAATGAGAGCATTTTGGTGGCTAGACATATAAATTTCAGGACTATCCTATTTTATGGTATGCTATAACTATTAATTTGTTGCCTAACTGTCCTAAAACAGTAACTAAATGTTTATAGAGATGTTGCATTAAATGTATTGATTTAATTAAATTATCATTAGCTATAAAACGATTTTTAAGAAAGTAACTTGGGTGGTCAATATTGACTAATTACAGCTAACCTAATTATTTGGGTGTTGATTGTTGACTCAGGCTGCAAAAACTTATGCCAGAAAAATACATTGATTTGCAAGCTAGTCAAAGGACAACATATTTCAATTTAATCAATTTTTTGATACATTTATGTTCTACATTTTCCATGTGTATTCAACTCAAAATGAATTGAATAATATTTTGTATATTTTGTCTGATTACAAATTTAGTTTTTGTTTCAAATTTATTTTGTTTTTGTTCTTTTAATCTTTCTTTGCTTTTTCACTATTCAAAAAATATTCATATCACTTGGTTTGTCCTATTCTTTTTTTTTATTCCTGTAATGTTACATAAATTACTGACTTTTTTTGGCACGCGTTTTGTGCAGCTGAGTGTAAGCGGTTACGATCTTTGGGGCCTGGGGCTATGCACTGCCATTTGATAGCTGGGCTAGTGGCCGCGAACAGACCCATACTAAAGGCTAGAAACTTCAGAGGTGAGGTCTGAATAGAACATTGCTAAAATTGTGATTAGATTTGGTTGACATCCTTATTGGATAAACTTACAGAAAAACTAATATTAATCAATTTGTTACCTACTCTTTTGGCGCATTATATAAACTAGTATCCAATACATTTTAAATCTATTTTCCCCACAATACACTCAAAATGCAACACCTTATATAAAAAAATACCGCTAAACATTTTTCAGCTTGGGGGTTTTTAATCATTCATCAAGACTAACAATTGACATGTTTAAATATATTTAGTATTTCAATGTATATTAATATTAATATTCTGAAATGTGTTTGTTTGCAGGCTCTATTTTCCCTAGTAGGAATTAAACTATTTGGTCAACCAAATCTTTTCACTTTGTATGTGTATTTGGTGAAAGGTTTTTGAGGGAAAATATAATTAGCTGGAACCTAATAATTGTTATTTTCCAAATTAATTTAAAAATGAATCTGACATGATCATTGTTTGTAAATGTATAAAATACAGTTTGAAAATACATGCTATCTTTTCTCCTCTTTTACTGATAAATTATGTTCAGTTTTGGCATAAATATTTATATCATTTATGCCATTTACATTCCTACACCACATTATTCATGAAATCAAAGAGTGTCTCAAGCCATAAAATGAACAGAGCCAATGCATCCTCTTTCATTACACTCAAAAAGTATAATAGGAGAGCCTCGGTCCTGGCACAGATTTATCTGATTGCCAAACTCACCTCTGACAAGACGTGTATTAATCACAACTTGTGAATGTGTGGAATGCCAGGTCTTCATTGTGGTTAGGATCCCACGTTAAACTGTAGTTCCTCCATTTCATCTCACAATCACCCTACCATTACTCTTTAGGGTAAGTGTGTATAACCCGAACGGGTAGCAAGACGTGATACTAATAATAATAGGTAATATAATTGTAGAGGCTGTTTTTATTACAGCTACTTAGTTAAATCGTACTAGCAAGATAAGGTTTCTTTTAGTATCTGTAGAAGGTATGAAATTTATAAATTTATACTTTCCAGGGGGAGTCGTGGGCAGGGGGAGATTATACATGTCTTGTAATGTATTTAATGCTGAATAAAGTATAATTGAAATAATTTGCACGATAGATAATACAAATAATAACTAAATGTTAACCTTCTTTCTTATAACCCATTCATTGTAAAATTCATATATTCAGTTAAATGTTAAATTACTGGTCTGGGGCCTAGTTTTTATATTCATCCTATAAGCAGTAATAGAGCCCTAAAACAAATTTCTCTTGATAAATTGAAAAACTTTTTGTGGATTTGAGTCACCACTCCAAAATTTTCTTGAATCTCAAGATCCTTAAGGATTAAAAGGTCCCTATAATGGTGGGGACAACCACTTTTATTTACCATATTAATCACACTTCAAAGGGGTTGGGAGCTGGCTGTTCTTTATGGATTTTATGGGCTTACATGTCTTTTTTAAACAGCCTTTCAAGTAAAATAAATTAACTACCTTGGTGGGTGCAACTTTCTTGGACCTTGCTACCATTAGAAGTTTCTCTTATCCCGGCTAGTGTATTGTGGTTAGGAAGGACCCGGAGTAATATTGCAGGGTGTTCCCCCTCCCCTTGACTTTTTCATTTTATATTGTTTCAAAACAATTTGCTTCCAAAGTGATCTCAAGGTACCATAGATTCAATTTCTATATCATTGCATACTAAGTGTTTCTTTACGCTTGAACTTTGTGTACAGTCCTTTTGGAAAAACAATCTTATTTTGTGTAGGACGCTAGGTTTTAATTGATCGACCTGATAGGGGGTGTTTGCTCTGCCGTGCTAGTTGATTCCTCAGGTATGGAAATATGCAACTCACAGAGGGTTTTATCTGCCACTAGTTAATGTTTCTGAGTACTATCCATATTCATAAAAAAAAAACTTTCAAGACCATTTCATTTTTTAATTCTTTTAATGTCAATTGGAAATTTTGCATGTGCGTAATTTTTGTTTGAAGTATTGTTTTTCTTTTCTTTACTTAGGTGAAGATTCTAACTCTGACATTGGCACACCCATAAAAATGTGTGATGATTTGACAGAAAAACTTCAAACCAAGAAAAGTTGGAATCATCAATATGGGGCTGTAAGTAAAATTGAATACTATTTTATACATAAACACTTAGGAGGTTTGGTTAATCTTTGAGGGGGGATATGTATTCACACCAGCATGACTCAATTCAACCATGACATTATCTACTAATTTTACTAACTTTGACCTATCTTTCTATAGACTGAGAATTGCTTTTGAGGATTTGATGTCCTAGTGGCAAAAGTAGGAACGACTTTGAACCTTTTTTTTTAATCGATCCTAATATTTTGCTACATTCCCTAAAATCTTTGATTTTATAAGTTCCTATTTTATGAAAGTTTAATTTTAATATTTATTAGTAGGGACCTACGATATAAATAAATTGTATTTTTCGGCCAAGTTACAGTTTGTAAGTGCATTAACAGTTCTATATGATTTGGTTGTAATACACTACACAATCTCCATCCTTCTTCAGTTTTTTTTTACCATTTGTAAACATCTTTAGAGGAAATATCCAATATTTTAGGTAAGGAGGGAAGCTGCAGTTTTTCATCCATTCGTTCATTCGCTGTCAGTGGTATATTTCCTTTATTCATTAGTGATGACTAACTTTTATTTTAAATGTTTAAAAATCAATATATCTTTTATTTTTAGGAGTCTTAACCTAATTCCATCCTTCACTGATTGGTAGATAAATATGTAAATCATGCTATTTAGTTTTTAATCATTGTAAACCATTGAAAATGTGTTATGTATGTAATTCATCTTTAACTCTCTTCCAAAAATTTACTTCTCTTAATTAGCTCATAACCCGCCTTGGTGGCGTAGTTGGCTAACACGCTTGTCGTGTTGAGCTCGACTGCTGAGGACGGGGAGATTGAGGTTCGAGTCTCGGTCGGGTGAACTGGGATGGTTTTTCCTAAATGGTTTTCCACTCTCCCTCCACGCAAATGCGGGTTCACTTTCTCTAATTCAACCTTCCCAATTCCTTATCCATTAGAGTAATTAGTACTTAAAGCATATAACTCGAACAGGTAGTAAGACGTGCTAAATATTATTATTAATTAGCTCATATTTATTTAATCTACTGAGGCCTTTACATTGGCTGCAGAACATGGAAATAAGATGGAATCCATTATTCTGTTAACATTATTCTATAATCAACTTTCATGATTTCCTATTTAAAAATAATCTCATATTATATATTATTTGGCAAAAATTGTTAAAAACACTATTGTTCAGGATCCAAACATGTCTGTGTTCTTCAATATTGATCATATATAAATATATATCTCCTCAATTACTGTTTCCAGCCTATGGCCTGGGTCAGTTTCTTCAAAAATAATAGTTTTTACTAATACTATTTTTTCCTTGCCTTGGTAATATCTTTCCCTCAAATTGATAATCCACCCTTTATTTAACCTTAAAAATATTTTGTTGTGTTCTCATTGTAGTGTGTATTAAATAGCCCTTCATATTTTAGGACTTATTTAGGAATGGAAAGTACTTGTGTACACTTAACAATTGAAGTTTGGGTAAAACCTTTAAGTACTTTTTTTCTAACTGCATTTGAAAATGTTACTAGCTCCGCCAGTTGGCCCCACCTACTCCTCTGACTGGCCGAGAGTTCTTGAAAGGAAAAGAGGACCATCAAAACATCACCCCTGTGTCGACTGCGACTCAGAGTGTTAGCAGATTGCATAGTATGCTCTTAGGAAGGCAAGCCTCTCCAAGTGATGGTCTCATCACAATATTCAAGTGAGTCCTATTCTCTATCATATTGATGTCCGTTGTGTGGGATAAAGAGATTGGAAGAAAATAGACAACTCCATAGATTTACACAATAACAACAGTGAATAGTAGGTATAGAGTAATGTTGATTTTCCATCTTTTATTATTAGTTTTTCAACTTTACTCTAACCAAGTGTTTAAAAAAAATGTATTATAATACATTAATTATATTATTCATACATCCAAATAACTGTTAAATTACTGGTCTAGTGCCTGGTTGTTGAGTATTCCCTGTAATTGTGGTGGGGGTGAACCACCTATGAGTAGTATTAGAGCTCAAAAATAAATCTCAAATGGAGAATTGAAATAACTTTTTTTCTAAGGATTTGAGTTTATTTAGGTATTTTCTTGAATCTTGAATATCCTTAAAATTCAAGTTTCAAGGGTTCCATCCCTACTCCTAACACCTAATGTGAGTACATTTTCTCTAAAGTATTATCTAGTGATGGACTCTTTAATCCTTAGGCTTATTATTATTATTATTACTATTATTATTAGCACCGTGTCTTACTACCTGTTCTGGTTATACGCACTTATGCTAATGTGTAATGGTAGGGTGATTGTAAGATGAAATGGAGGACCCACAGTTTAATGTGGGATCCGAACCACGGTAGAGGCCTGGCATTCCACACATTCACAAGTAGTGATTAATACATATCTTCATATTCTGAAAATTGAAAAATGACACCTGGACACGGGAATCGAACCCGGGACCTTCGGCTTAGTACGCCAATGCTCTTACCACTGAGCTATTCAGGATTCGTCCCGTGTCCAGGTGTCATTTTTCAATTTTCAGAACATGATATCTATGAGGGACTATCTACACTAAAATGCATTAACAATAGTTTCAGCTATTTTGTTTCATTAATACATATCTTGTTAGAGGTGAAGGAAGAGTTTGGCAATCAGATATGTTTGTGCCGATACTGAGGTTCGAACACTGGACCCCCAACACATAAGTCTGAAATCTTACCCCTAGACCGCCAGGTCACCTAAATCCTTAAGAATATTCAAAATTTGAAGATTTGAGAAAATTTTGGA
>CABFVX010000650.1:0-19736 GCA_902151425.1 Timema shepardi
CGCGCACCTCCCCCCGTCTACAAGCTAGCACCCCCCACCACCGATTACCCCTTTGCGCCCTGAAACATGACGTTCTGTCTTACTCACAGGGTTTTTAAAGTATTTTTAGTACCATGTTTTAGTACCCGTTTGGTTTATACGCTTATATACCAATTACTATAGTAGTTTCATGGAGAAGGAAGGTTATATCAAGCTTAAGTGTACCCGAATTTGCTTGGAGAGCAAATGGGGAAAACAACTTTGGAAGACCCACCTTCAGTAAACCCGCCCGAGATTAGAACCTCGACCTCCCCATTATTGGAGGTCTAGTCTAATGCAAGAGTAGCGCCTTAGACCATGCGTCCACCAAAACGCGCCAAATCACAGTGGGGAGTTAGCTTTGGAACATTTATAAATAGAGGTTGCTTCAAATATTGGCCACTAGCCTCATAAACTCAAATAAAAGCTAAAATATAAATAAAGACAAGAAAAAAGAAGGTAAAATTAGAGCATTTAAGATGGCACGGCAACCCGCTTCGTTTGCCTATATAGGGGTTCAAACCAGGTTCAGTGTACTAAGGATGGTTTTCATACTTGGTTTTCCACTCTGCCTCCACGCAAATGCGGGTACACTTAATCTGAATTCAACCTTCCTAATCACTATCAGGCATATAGCCCAAACAGTTATTAAGACCGGGTGCTAAAAAATAGGGGAAGGGGGGTATGGTTACTCGAGGGCGGGGGAAAGAAGTATGAATACCAGTTACATTTATCAGTAACATTGAAATAAAATAAATGGTTGGAAATATTTTTAAACAGATTTTCTTAGAATTTTTAATAACACTTTGAAAATTTGAAATTGAACAAACGAAAAAAACCGGTTTTTCCTGAGTTGTGAAAAGGATCGTTAAAGTATATATTTGAACTTAGTTTAAGCCGTCTGAGATACTTCACTTCAAATCCTGTTCAGGTAGCAATTTTATAGCTTTCACGTGGTTATAAACATGATGGTGGACGAGTGATACGGTGGATAATATACGTGTATTCCAACACTAGTATTAAAAGTTTGAATACAATATTTAAATAAACACAAATAATAAAATTACACAAAACGTAGGCTAAACAGAACAATATATTGTGCTCAAATCAAAAAGGAAAAATATAAATAACTTTTATCAAACAAAGTTTGATTAAGATTACTAATAAATTAAGAATACACTATTTTGATTATTATTATTTTTAACAAAGACAGATATTTAAAGGCATCTCAACAAGTTAAAGTTATTTTTCTGTCCTCAGGTATTACAATATTTAGAAACAAAACTCACTAACTGAGGGAGTTTTTTTTGCCATTTTTGGCAAAAAAAACAAACAATGTTAGTAGTCATTTTCCAAAGTAGGTAAAAACTTTAAGTTTCAAATTTAAAATGTTAATAAGAGAAAAAGATTGAGTTGAGTTAAATATAAAGAATTGTCTTAGTATAACTCAAAAAGAGATGGCAGGAAACCACAATGGTGAAAAAACTTCCCAATTAAACACATATTGGTATAAAGTACCATCATATCGTGCCCTTGTTTGTTGTATGTGAATCGACCTTACTGCTCATACGAATATTAATAGATGGTACAAGACACTGTCGTAAATGTATTCAACCACTTCAGTGTCAGAATTATCTAAGGCGTCACTCCCGTGTTAGATTGGCCTGCTGAAGACGGGTAGATCGGTGTTCGAATCCAGGAGAGGTCTACTGAGGTTGGTTCACCTTAAATGGTTTCTCACCCTCCTTCCCGTAAATGCGGGTAGATTACCTCTAAAATACTTTCTTCGCTATCCCTACCTCATTAGAGTAATTATCACATATGCGTATAGCCTGGACAGGTTGTATGACGTGGTGACAGAAAAATTAATATTATCTTATACCTTAATATATTTTGGATCATTTAATAAATATTATACAACTAATCTCATCATCATTTGCATAAATCTTTCGATTAGTTTGCAGCGGCTCTTCACTTCTGTTTATCCCGAGACAAGCCTTTAATATATATATATATATATNACAACTAATCTCATCATCATTTGCATAAATCTTTCGATTAGTTTGCAGCGGCTCTTCACTTCTGTTTATCCCGAGACAAGCCTTTAATATATATATATATATATATATATATATATATATTTAGCACCGCTTCTTACTACCCGTTCGGGTTATACGCTTTACGTACTAATTACTCTAATGGGTTAGGAATTGGGAAGGTTGAATTAGAGGAAGTGAACCCGCATTCGCGTGGAGGGGGAGTGGAAAACCATTTAGGAAAAACCACCCCCAGTTCACCCGACCGAGATTCGAACCTCGATCTCCCCGTCCTCAGCAGTCGAGCTCTACACGACAAGCGCGTTAGCCAACTACGCCACCAAGGTGGGTCCTTTAATAAACTGTCAGCAATTTTTTTATGAGAAAAACAAGCATACGATGTTTTTATAATGAAAAACACTTCCCAGTGAGCCATTTGATCATAATCAATAGAGCCGTTTTCAGAGAATTTAAATTTTTCAAAAATCACTGATCAATTAATTTTGAAGCTATAATTTAAATCACGATTTAAACTCACGGTATAGCCATATGACATTACTATCAAGTTTGAACGTAATCCATTAAACCGTTTTGGTTATAGCCCAAGGTAGGGCATGAAATATAATATTTACTTTTTTGAAATAAGGAGAACATAAAACGTCATAGTCTCGGGGTCATAAATGTTCAAAATTATAATACTTTTCATACATAAGAAAACAAAAATAGATCTGTTCATGTAGTCTGAAAAGTATTTATAAATGTCTATATCAAAAGTGGTAAAAATATACCAAATATGACTACTGTTTAAATGCATACGTGCATGTGGTTTATTTTTGGTTTAAAAAAACATCGAATATTTATAAATAAATTATAAATTGTATTGTTGGGGTTTTAGGCACGATTTTGTCGCACAAATGCAATGGATTTACTATTAAATTAACAATCACTTAGTTTTCAATAAGAAAAATTGAGTTTGTTGACAAGAAGATACTTGTACAGTAAAAATGGCATCTTAATTCAATATGATGATCATTTGGCACATACACGTATATATATACATATATTCACTTATGTATATATATATACATACATACACGTATGTATATATATACATACATACACGTATGTATATATATACATACATACATGTATGTATATATACATATATACACGTATGTATATATATACATATATACACGTATATGTATATGTATACATATAGAGGACTAATAAGTTTAACCATTATTGAAGTATAGCTTATTAAGACTTTTCCCATTTATTAAAACAATACTAAACAATCTTGAGCAATTTTAAGCTACTCATTTTGATGATCATCTCTGGAGTGAGTTTAATTCCAGCGTATTATTTTCAGATTAACCTCTCCGATTCTAGAGAGGTTACCTTGCTGGATGTCTCCAAGGAACTGACAGGCTTCTACAAGTGCGAAGTATCTGCTGACGCACCGCTCTTCCACACTGACATCAAGTCAGCCTTCATGACAGTAGTTGGTGAGTGACACTAACTTCATATTTACTCTATCACTTCTAACAAATATTCTGACAGGATCATACAAGCGTTAGAGCTTACACTAAGATCAAGTCAGCCTTTATGACAGCTGTTGGTGAGTGACACTAACTACATATTTACTCTATCACTTCTCACAAATATGCCGACAGGACCCAACACTTACTAGGCGTCACACTGGTATTTCAGCATTCATGGCAGTTGTCAATAAATTACGCTAGCTACGAATCAATCCATCATATAATTACAATTTACTGACATTTTTCTCTAATTGTGACGTACCATCCGCTTCCCCGCTGACATTGCCATAATTTGTTTGGACATTTGACACAAAGGTTTCAAGACTGTGGCCCACTGGCCATCTGCGGCCTTCAAGCTATTTGTGTGTGGTCCACGATGTTTCTTGACATAAAATTGAGAATATAAGTGTTTTATCGTAAATCATTTAAACTTAAAGTAAGCCCACTTATTATTCATCATAGCATATTGCATTTAGTTTTAACTAAGTTGATCTCCAATCAGTGTCTTGATCAGAGCTCAGATGTAGGTTGATCTCCAATCAGTGTCTTGATCAGAGCTCAGATGTAGGTTGATCCCCAATCAGAGTCTTGATCAGAGCTCAGATGTAAATTGATCTCCAATCAGTGTCTTGATCAGAGCTCAAATGAAAATTGATCTCCAATCAATGTCTTGATCAGAGCTCAAATGTAAATTGATCTCCAATCAGTGTCTTGATCAAAGCTCAGATGTAAGTTGATCTCCAATCAGTGTCTTGATCAGAGCTCAGATGTAGGTTGATCCCCAAATCAGTGTCTTGATCAGAGCTCAGATGTAGGTTGATCCTCAATCAGAGTCTTGATCAGAGCTCAAATGTAAATTGATCTCCAATCAGTGTATTGATCAGAGCTCAGATGTAGGTTGATCCTCAATCAGTGTCTTTATTAGAGCTCAAATGTAATTTGATCTCCAATCAGTGTCTTGATCAGAGCTCAGATGTAGGTTGATCCCCAATCAGTGTCTTGATCAGAGCTCAGATGTAAATTGAATATCCAATCAGTGTCTTGATCAGAGCTCAGATGTAGGTTTATCTCCAATCAGTGTCTTGATCAGAGCTCAAATGTAAATTGATCTCCTATCAGTGTCTTGATCAGAGCTCAGATGTAGGTTGATCTCCGATCAATGTCTTGATCAGAGCTCAAATGTAAGTTGATCTCCAATCAGTGTCTTGATCAGAGCTCAGATGTAAGTTTATCTCCAATCAGTGTCTTGATCAGAGCTCAGATGTAAGTTGATCTCCAATCAGTGTCTTGATCAGAGCTCAAATGTAAATTGATCTCCAATCAGTGTCTTGATCAGAGCTCAGATGTAAATTGATCTCCAATCAGTGTCTTTATCAGAGCTCAGATGTAAGTTTATCTCCAATCAGTGTCTTTATCAGAGCTCAGATGTAAGTTGATCTACAATCAGTGTCTTGATCAGAGCTCAGATGTAAGTTGATCTCCAATCAGTGTCTTGATCAGAGCTCAGATGTAAGTTTATCTCCAATCAGTGTCTTGATCAGAGCTCAGATGTAAGTTGATCTCCAATCAGAGTCTTTATCAGAGCTCAGATGTAAGTTGATCTACAATCAGTGTCTTGATCAGAGCTCAGATGTAGGTTGATCCCCAATCAGAGTCTTGATCAGAGCTCAAATGTAAATTGATCTCCAATCAATGTCTTGATAAGAGCTCAAATGTAAGTTGATCTCCAATCAGTGTCTTGATCAAATCTCGGATTTAAGTTGATCTCCAATCAGTGTCTTGATCAGAGCTCAGATGTAAGTTGATCTCTAATCAATGTCTGGATCAGATCTCAGATGTAAGTTGATCTCCAATCAGTGTCTTGATCAGAGCTCAGATGTAAGTTGATCTCCAATCAGTGTCTCAAACCTCATCTTCAGTTGCACCAATAACTATTAGGATGTAATTTTCATTCAAATCTCTGGTCAAGCTAACCAGACAATTCTCTCCAATCAACTGTTTGATCCTCCGTTCATCATGTTGATGACAAACATAAAAAATAAATTTTAATAACTGAATAGGTTTTTCATCACTAGTTAAGGGAATAATAAAAGTAAAGTTTAAGTTATATATCCAAGGCTTAGACTGAATATATTTTATTCTGTATATTTATCAATATCGCTAACATACTGTGCAAAACATTTTTCTTGAGGAACATGCCCGAAATTTTGTATGAATTAAGATAGTTTCACTATCATATTCTTCAAATACAGTGCTTTTTATAGTGCTACCATGTTTGTTTTACTTGATTATTTGATCAAATAAATGGTCAAGTTATCATAAATTTTAATCTCTGATTGACTATATTGCAACCCAATTTATTCTTGATCTAGAATCAAGAAACAATATGAGATTTATTCGACGGGCCCTTAATCTTTTAAAAAACAAAACAAAAACAATATATTTACTAAAACACAACTATATCTGTCAATGCCATGTTTAGTTTTGAAACTAGCACTTCGACTTATGACTTTCGGAGTCCTTAAATTAACGTTTTATGGTAAAAATAAAGCATTACACATTCAATAATCTACTTTTAAAGAAACGTTACACTTATTTAGAAGTCTTTGTTAGTGGTGTGTTTATATATTTCAAAATTATGCATGGTAAAGCAAAAATTAGCATGAATACAATTAATTATTTGCTTTTTATAAAATGTATAGTGTTTCTGTAATAATAATTTCACTGTCAATGCTTTTGTATAAAAGAATTAATATTATATCAAGCTAAAATCATTTTTCAAACTACCCATTCATAACCCGCGGGTTAACCTCAATAGACAACAACAATTGTGGGCCTCCAAACATGTAACATTAAAAAACAAAGGCTAAAAATGTTATATTTCCAAAGACTCGTCTGGCGCTGACATCATTCAAAACCACCAAACATGAATTGTTTGCGGCAGAAGCGTCCCAACGTCAAATAAAGTTGGAGAAGGAAAGGAGCGGGAAATTGAGGCCTAAGGGGGAGCAGAGGTTGGAGGATGAGGGTATAAGGGGAAGTGAAAAGTCACCACAAAAATTGATTAACGCGATTCAACAGCCGTGGCGGCAGCGATATTTATTTGTATCGGCTGATGTCTGAAGCAGCTGACGGTACTGCCGTTGGAAATAGTGGAAAGGGGCTACTCCCTCCTCTCAATCCCATTTCATTCAGGAAAAGGGGGGTAGGGGATCGGGGGTGGAGACTCTCCGGTGTTTGCAGGGGCTGTATCGTCGAATCGCTCCGGGCGGCCGACAAAACCAATTAAAGCGCTCCGCGTGGCATTCTGGTACACAGGGCAGACAAGGCCTAACAATAATACTGTGTAGGGATTCTGATTGCCATACTCGATTGTTTTCGCACTGTCGATATGCATCCATGATTGTGAACATCAAATTGATTTCGAAATAATGTTCCATATAAGCTGCTTACATGTTTCTGGAATAACATTGACGTATTAGCACGAACATTATGGGAAGAATCAGCTTATAAAAATATGTTATAGATGATAGCAAGTTTAGGATATAAAATGAACAAAACTATTGAAGTAAAAATAAGAGCATTTATATATAATTTTTCCCACACATGTTGTGACAGTATATTACATACATTTTATTATTAAATTGTTTATAAAATGTATCACTTTAAATATCAATCAATTAGATACACATATCTAAATGCATTAAAAGAATCATATTTCAACTTAGGGAAAGCTATATTTATAATGCTCCTCTGCCCTTTCCCCCATCAGATGGTTTTACCATATCCGGGGTTGGAGTGAAATATGCCAGTATACTTATATTGTTAATTTGAGTAGTTGGGAAGATCAACTCAAGGGCTCTGGGGATAAGACGATGAGTAAAATATATGTACGGTATAATCAAACAATTTAGATATTATTTTCTTCTTTAACTGATTGATATTTACAGTGATACATTTTATAAACAAATTAACATTAAAATATCTTTAATATATCGTAGCTACAGGTGTGGGGGGAAAATACATAACATACTCTTATTTTAATTCTATATTATGCATTAGAACTCCAGAATTATTTTAGCTATCCAAATTAATGATACAAATTTTTATGTAAAGTCTACTTCTATTTTATATGATTATTTTTCTTAATTGTAGGGTAATTAATTCATCTTAAATCATCTATTGAAATCGTAGCTATCTATTTTTTTAGGAGAGCCTCAAAAATCCATTTTTTAAATTGAATTTAATTTCTAAAAATAACAAGAGAAATGACTATTTAATTAAAATGTCCATATTTATATTTTATAAAAACAGTCTGTCTTACCCAGATCATTATAGCTATATTAGCATGGATGTGCCTTGCTTCGCCCGGGAGAAATCTTTTAGGCTAAAAAGTTAAATAAGTATATAAAGTGTCAAAAGGGCACAAAGAATCGAAAATAAATCAAATCCATTTTTATAAACTTGTTTTACTCCATTTACACCATTTACCTCTTTTCCTTTGTTTAATCTTTCTACCCAGTTTACCTTTTTATACCCCGTATTCCTTTTCACCACGTTTTCCCTTTTTACACCGTTTGACCTTTTTTGCCGCGTCTACCCTTTAATCACATTTTTACACCTTTAAAACCTTTTATCCCTTTTAATTCTTTTACTTCTGTTCTTCATTTTAAATTTACATTTTTTGGATTTACCTTTTGTATATTTTTAACCATTTTGTGCCATTTTACGCCCTTTTATACATTTTTAGCAATTTAATCCTTTGAACCCTTTGTATACTCTTAACTTTTGTACCTACCTTTAAAAAAAAAATATTTTGCACTTTTTACACCATTTTACTTTAATTACCCGGCTGGACCCGGGAGAAATATTTTAAGGTAAAAGGTTAGTAAGGTGTAAAAGTGTAAAAAAAAAAGTTAAAAAGTATATCTAATTTGATTTTAAAGGGGTGAAAAATGTTATTAAAAAGATTCAAAAGTGTAAAAATAATTAAAAGGGTAGTTATTTGTAGTAATTTTTTGTGTAAGCTATTTAATATTATTTTTTATGAGATATTACCCCGAGGTAGGCTAATGGAAATATATTTACTTGAGTTTATGTAGTACAAAATTAATATATACATTTATTTGTACCACAGATTTTGAACAATCTGCCTTTTAACACTGATGTGGTATGTATAAAAGAATTATGAGATTAAGGAAATGTACTCGCATTTGCGCGGTTTGAGAGTGTTCAACTATCTAGTTTAAACACGTTTCAGTACACTCGACTAGGATTCAAACCCCGTCCTACCTGTTACCGGTAAACCAGACCACATGATATTGACGCCTTTGATCGCGTGCCCAAAGATTATGAAGATCAGAAATAAATATAAAGTGGAAATTAATCTGTTTTTGAGTAAACTAGTTACACCAAATTAGATCAACAAATATGTTAACTTATTGAATAAAATAGTTACTCAAAATCAGATAATCAAATCTGTCAACTTGTTAGGTAAAATAGTTACACAAAATCTGATCATTAAATATATTAACTTGTTGAGTAAACAATTTACTCACAATCAGATAATCAAACCTGTTAACTTGTTCAGTAAACTAGTTACACAAAATCGGATCATCGAATCTGTTAACAGATTTGATACTGTGAAGGAATAATTAACAATAGTAATTAAAAATTCCCTTAAGTAATACTTAGCACCTCGTCTTACTACCCGTTTGGGTTATACGCTTAAGTATTAGTTACGCAAATGTGTTAGGAATTGAGAAGGTTAAATATAGATGAAGTGTATCCGCGTTTACGTGAAGGGAGAGTGGAAAACCATCTAGGAAAAATCACCCCCAGTTCACGTGAGAGAGATTCAAACCTCAATCTCCCCGTCCTCAGCAGTATAGCTTAACACGGAACTAGCGTGTTAGCCAACCACACCACTGGGGCGGGTATCCAATGAAGTAAATTAATTTCTTATTAAAAGAGCACAGTATGAAAAGGAATGGTGATCTCAGTGGCGTAATATTTGGTAGACCAAACATTATAATATTTACTTGAAATGGCTTCTCCAATAATCCGAGCCTTTTGCCTTTGATAGCTAGGTAGTTGGCTTCTGAAATTCCAATCAAGGGGACTTCTGAGAAGTTGATCCAAGTTTGACCCAACTTGCTATTAGTTTGAACAAAGAATTTAAATTTAGGACCACTCGGGTAAACAGTTATATGTTGATACTGTGTGTGTATTTACCTTAGGAGAAGGTAGGTTTGTTGAGTACAGGAACAAACATGGACGATTTCAAATTAGACGGAAACAGGAGAACACTTCATATTGCCCAAACAAGATATTCAATAAAATTAAACTTCCTATTTGGGTGCGTATGCCTATTGTTTATACACGTTTAAATACTCCGATTGCAGCTAACTGTTACTTTATCAGTGACGTTAGGCAAGCAGACAAAGTATCGTTAGTATCATCGAGTCTGGTTTATTGGTGACAGAAGGGTTGGGATTCAAATCCCAGATGAGTAGATTAAGGTTGGGTTTTTTCCGAATGGTTTTCCCCTCTTTCTTTACACAAATGCATGTAAATTATATCTCAATTATATTTTCCTCGTGCCTAGCTCTTGAGTGTAGGCCTAAATATGTAGCTACCCTGGGTGGGAAGTAAGACGTGATGCCCAAAAAATCTATTGTACTTTTATTGACAATTTTAGAAAACATTCTAAAATAAAATTAGTTTGACCTCTTAGCTCAGTCGGTAGCATGTCTTTCTACTGTGCTAAGGGTCCCGGGTTCAATTACTGGCATGGCTGAAAAATGTATGGGCGAAATGTGGGTTTTCACTTTAACAGTGCTGAACTAAGCCGGGCCTGGATGTTGTGTCAGTTCTAGATTTAAGCTAGTTTAAAGTCATGTGCTTATATAATCATTATTATTATTATTATTAGCACTGCTTCTTACTACCCGTTCGGGTTATACGCACCTTATATAATCATTCGGTAAAGAAAGTGTACGTTGAAAACCGCAAGCAAATGAAAAAAATTAATAAAATGTTTTTATTATCACCGCGTCTTACTACCCGTTCGGGTTATACTCAGTTAATGTGTAATGGAAGGGTGATTGTGATATGAAATGGAGGACCTACAATTTAACGTGGAAGCCGAACCACGGTGGAGGCCTGGCATTCCACACAATTCACAAGTTGTGATTAATACACGTCTTGTCAGAATTGCAGGAAGGGTTTGGTAATCAGATAAATCTGTGCCGGTACCGAGGATTGAACCCCGGACCCTAGCACAGAAGCCCAACACCTTACCCCTAGACCACCAGGTCACCCTAAAATGTTATTAAAATATATAATATGATACAATAAAATAGTTTTACATGTTAAATTCTTCATCGTTTTGTTCTAATACTAATAAGTTTATTTATTTATACATTTTAACAAAGAATTTTGTTCATTAATGTTTAAACAACTTCTTACTTTCTTTCTGTGATTTAATTTTTACAACCACTACTGTTACCATCCTATGGCTTGGGTCAGTATCAGCCTGCTAGGCCTGTAGTAGCTTACTATGCCTGATAATATATAATAAACCTAGGACATGCACAACATCCAGTCCCCGGCCGATAATTTAACATTGCGAAAGGGTAAACACATATTTTCAGTAATAACAAATTTTCGGCCATGCCAGGAATCGAATCCGGGACCCTTAGTTCAGTAGAGAGACACTCTACACTACTCAGATGTATTTAAATCTTTCTATATTATAGTTGGTTCATTCTTTTTGTAAAATTAATAACCAACAAATTCAATTTTTTTAAATCCAAGTATTAACGCATACTACCTTCATTATTCAGGGTTCAGCAACTTTTCTGGGCTCCGATCTATTATAAACTTACTAAAGGTCCCGTGATCACGCTTTCTTACTCCCCTCAACTCTGGTTTCTTTTTTATCTATACATCTAATATTTATTCATTGAATTTAATCTTACCTCTGATAAACCTACTTATATCCCCATATTATAGAAAAAATTTAGAATAGATAAAATATATACATTTGTTATTCAATTATTTAATTTTATTATAACATTACTGATTAGTGATTATGATCGATCAACGAAATTTTTGTCAGATTCTAATGTTTTTTGAAATTACTTGATATTTTGCAAGTTTAAAAGACTCAAAGATTGACTTTTAATGAATATGAAATTTTGGTACGCGATCGACTGAAAACTTCCTCAAAATCGAGCGGTCGATCGCAATGGACTTGATGCCAACTACTGGCTGGGTCAATGCTGTAAATGTTGTACTACGAGGTCGTACACTAACTAATCCGACTGGTGTATTTCGTGTACGAACTTTGGTATGTTTCACTCTAATTTCATTCGTATGCGATCCGAGTACAAGAAAGAATTGATGAGATAGTATGGCCGCAAACATTCTGATACATATTTGGCAGTCACGATTCCAATGCATACTTATGGCAGCCATAGCTCACTTGTGTGTTTCTCCCCTTTTAGAAGAGGATGTAGGGAAACTCAAACATAGCCATGATAGGAATGATTTTATTTAAAACAGTAATACGAGTAGTCAATATATATTAAATCTATTCGGAAATATTTAGAATAATATATTTATTTGTAACTAAATAAACCATTTCTGTGGTCGATTGGTGCAAGGCATCACGTTTAAATATGAAGGGATACTCAGAACAGAAGGTTGGAGTTTAATTTCCGGCTAGGTATTTTTTTATATATATGAATGGTTTTCTACTCTCCCTTTACGATAGGGTGAATAATGTGTTTTATCTTCATCACACCTTTTATGATGCCTAATTACCCTTTTTTTTTATGTAAATATGAGGATAGCTCGAATGGCTAGTAAAAACACTCCTCAGATAAACATCATAAGCAAAATCATTATTTCCATTTTCAAAATAGTAAGAATTTTAAAAAAATCACTTATTAATAAACGACCGTTTACTGACGTTTTACCCAAAACCAAGTATACAGGGTTATTTGTCGTTTAAAATATTTCAAGTTTTTGAAAAATTAATCATCAGTAAGCTACCCATAAATAAGTTTTCACCTCCAAAATAAATGTATAGTGTCAATTGACATGTAAAACATTCCCAAGAAACCCATTTGGAACCAAATTGTTAGGGCCATGATTTAAATATTTCAAGTTTTTGAAAAATCAATCAACTAACCAAAAATGAGTTTTACCCCCAAAATAAATATAAATGTTAATTGTAATGTCAAATACAACCATGATACTCATTTGTAGCCACATTATTAGATCCCACTGTAAACTATTTAAACCTTTTGAAAAATCATTCATCAGTAAGAACCCACTAATGAATTTTTACCCTCAAAACAAGTAAACATTGCTGTTGTTAAGTAAAACACAACAAAGATAACCATTTTGAACCAAATCGTTAGAGCTATTTGTAAAATACTTCAAGTTTGTGAAACTTCAGTCCCAAGTAAGCTACCCTTCAACGGATTTTGGCCCCAAAACGATTTATATAGTGTTATTTGTCATGTCATACAAATCCTAGATATACATTTTAAACAAAATCATTTGCGCCATTATCGATAAATTTGGAATTCATAAAAATTATGCATTAGTAAACTACCCTTAACTTAAGGGATAAGATAAAAAATATATATAAAATATAGATATCAAGCTTAAACAAAATCCATCAAACCGTTTCAGATCCGTGGCCAGAGACAGACAAACAAACATGGGGACAGACAGATTTGTATAATCCAGTTTTTTGGGTTCATATTCACATAAAACGTAAATAAATTCGTCAAAATCTCGAGATAGAATTTTTCAGAATCACAATAATTTTTCTTGATAGGAGAAAAAAGTGAGCAGTGCGCTTAAAAGTTAGATCACCAAGAAAATTATCACTTAAAAAATTACTGATTAAAATTAAAGCTTTGAAAAATAATGTAGACCTTAATTAATGAAGAATGGTTTTGTTTTTGGAACAATAAAATATATTCAATTAAAAACCCATTTCAAGTCTGTGATAAATTTTACAAAACATTATACGTATAATTTTGAGGTTCTGTCCTCACCATAATTATTAATTAATGATCGCTAGTTCTACCAATCGGGATAGCACTTCAATGGACCTAATTACCTCAAAAAGCCGTTATTTGAATTTTAAATCTTACTTTAGCACACCTAAAGTTGAAGAGACATGTCAATTTAAGATGTTATGCTTCCGGTAACAACTTTTATATTAACAACAATAATTTTCGAATTAATTGGTGAAAAATTAGAACTTACATGGTCAAACTTAGATTTATCTTGCATTATTTTCTGGAATTTCCTGTAAAACAGCCTAGTTTAATGCATCATTATGGTTAGATGGTGCCTACCGGAGTGTTGATATACGTCTTTAAACGTCCGGATATCTCATTTTATTAAATAAGTGTTTTGCTATCTCAAGATATAGTTCACCTTAAAATGAAGGTGAAGGATAGCAACATTCACTATATGATTAAAAACCGTGTAATATAACATAATATTGAATAAAACAATAAGAAAATTTAATTACCTCATTTTTAAAAACGTAAACTGGAATAGGCTTACATTTTAATATTCCAGGAAATACAAACATTACTAGAATATATATAATTTATTATTTATATATTTACATTTCTGGTTCTAGACTAAAATAACCTTCATCTACATAAAATAATATTTAAAAAATAAACTCGTAAAAGAAAACTAGAGAACATCGGAAAACCCACGCAACCATACACTTACTTCTAACTTTACGCATCAATAATGCAAAAAATAAAGAAAAAAAGACAAGAAACTGAAATGTGGAAAGAAGGGGCAAAAAAAACTAAGGTATTTTTTTTCTTACATTTTCATATCTTATGGCAAGTAATACCAACAAGTCTCTTCCTCCATTCTTAGCTTAAGAGGACTTAGGATTGAGTTTTCCAACCAAGAGCAGGAAGAGGGTCTTAAGAGCGGAGATCGGTCCAGAAGAGAGATACTGCGAGGAATTGTTTGAGGGGAGGGAGTTGAGGGTGGAGAAGTAGAAAGGAAGGGTTCCAGCCCGACCCACCCGGTCCTCAGTTAATCTTCCACCATGCGATAACGAACACTACTACATCCAAACCCGATGGTGAGATCCCCCTAAGCATGGGAGGGAAATTAACAATTCATTCAATTCGCCGGCGTAGACGTGGATGGCATGGGGCCCCCTCCTCCCCTTAGATTAATACTGGAGTTTCAAAGATAAGCCTCAAAATTATCGCGAGATTAGTGGGCTCGAACGTCTTATATAGCTAGCCTAATGGTAAACAGGTTTGTGGTTTACGGTCGTTTACAATCGATTTTCAATTGAAGTATCGTTCACGTTGATGCTACAGCAAGGGGACTATCAGTGTCTTATGGAAATGCTGTAATATATAGTTTGGTAGCTTAACAGTCCTAAAATAATTGGAAAAAGCAAACTAAATTACACCCATAAAAAGATTCTACTAGACAAGTCCCACTTTGGAGGTAAAATTATTATAATTATAATACGGAGCAATAACTTATCTTCTAGCAAGATACTTCAAGAAAATAGCTACTTAATGAAAACCAAACAAAATATTTACTAGTAGCAAATTGAATTGTACTTCAGATTTTATTCTTGCGTTTTAGTGTCAACACTAATAGTAACTTAATATAAGTAAACTAAGGGGTCAGGATGAAAAAGTTAGTATTACCGAACTACACAAAAACATAAAAATAGTCCTACACCTCAACTAAGTTGGTAATGTGTCTATTTATTGAGTTAAGGATCCCAGGTTCGATTCTTGGCAAGGCAAAAAAAAAGTTAATCGGAGAAATGTGAGTTTTCTCTTTCATAGTGATGAATTAACGGCTGGGGGCTGGGGTGTTGTGTCTGTTATAGATTAAAGTTAGTTTATAAGGCATGTGCTAATATAATCAGTCAGTTGAAAAAATATTACATGCTAAAACCTCAAATAAAATACATTAAAAAAAATTAAAAGATGAAACTAAACCCCAATTTTATAAAGATAAAATATCCTAAATCCAGCCGGTCATGATTGAAATCCACCCCTTAAAACTGGAGTCTTCTACACTACACGTTTTTCTAACTACCAGCTACTTCAAGTGTACAGCCGAACATAGAACTGAAAGCACTAACTAATATCAGCTTCAAGTATATAAGTGGACACTAAACGGGAAGTGTTAGCAAACAACTCAAATTCACAGCAATGCATCAAAACGGACGTCCTAGCTTGTAGCTACCCAGGCGGACATCAAACTGGTACCTCTCACAAGCCTTTTGCAACACAGTAAGGCCATAATAGTAAAATAACTAATTATAGCATTTATGAATCAACGCTAAAAGATTTAAAATACCCGAGTCTACTTATATTTTCACTTAAAAAATGCTATATATAATTTTTCTCGCTTTTAATAAGTTCTACTATCCTTTATTTCTCTACAACTGCGCACTTTCTACGTTTCCATCTACTTTAAACATCTCACACTTCCGCATGGCTTAGCATTCTTAAACTTTCTTACTTTTACTAACTTTTTCTTCCCAAATTCTCTTATTTAGGACAAGAACTTTATAAAAGCCACTGTATATTTTAGCGCGAAATATTCTATGATGCATTTTTTTAAACTGTTAAATAAACTGTGCAATTTAGGATAGCGCTTTTTGAATTCTGACAGGCGTGACTTCTAAGCGTGTTAGAGTGGTCAATCACATAAAGCTCCTTTCAATAAGGGCATCTAACATCGATTTTTTCAAAAATAAAATTTGTTTTTGCCCCATTGATGTTTGTTAGTTGATATAAATTCAATAAACTGTCAGTAAAATGAAACAGGTATACGAGTAGCAAAAATTAAGCATCCCAATTAACATGGATATGAAACACGAAATGAAAGAAGTAATAATTTATTAACAAATTGATAAAAATATAAATTTACTAAGGTATCTCTTAGACCAGGGTTGGCAAACTTTTAGTAGAGTTGTGCCGAAGTAATATTGTAAAATCGCTCAGCGTACCAACCAACTTAAGCTCACCCAAATCATTTATAAATTTATACTAATTAACTAGTATAACTATTAAAACAAATTTAAGTTTATCTTGTAAAATATAAATGTAACAACATGTTTTTAAATCACATACATTAAACAAATACTATTTCTTGAATATTTAATATTTTAATCTAAATCAGAATATAATACAAAAGCTATAAATGTATTTTCCAAAATTTAAGTTCTGAAGACATTATTTTGTAATTTTGAAACAAAACAATGGAATCATTGAAACATAAATCAAGCTCTTATTAAAATTATTACTTACATCAATGCGTGCCGTGGATTGCTTACCCCTGTCTTGGACGTTATATTACCACAGCTGCGCTATTAAAAGGGAATCTGGTGTTTCTGACAGATGGAATATTATTAAATTGTAAAATGTAATGTTATTTATAAAAACACGATTGCATACGACCCGCATCAGTATTCGCATGGTTTAAGGCGTCACTATCACTCAAAATAAATAGAAATACTGGGTAAAGATTTGAATCCCGATCACATTAATTGATTGTGGTATTTCCCTTAATGTTCTTTCACTTTCCCTTAATATAATGAAATTCCTATAGATTTATTTTACCGGCCTCGGTGACGTAGTTAGATAACGCGCTAGTTTAGTATTGAGCTCGACTGCCGAGGATGGGGAGATCGAGGCTCGAGTCTCGGTCGGGTCAACTGAGGGTGTTTTTCCTAAATGGTTTTCTACACGAATGCGGTTTCACTTCCTCTGTATTCGAACCTCCCAATTCTTAACCCATTAGTATAATTAGTATTAAAGCGTATAAACCGAACGGTTAGTAAGGCGCGGTGTTAAATAAATAAATACTCTACATTAACTTTAAATTACGTCTCTTTAACCAATGCGCCATTTGTGTAAACTTGGGAGTAGTCCGGGTGGGCAGTGAGGAGTAGAGTACTTAAAAAAAAAGATAAAGCACGGCTACAAAACTAAATCTATTTAATGTCGCTTGGTATATATTTGCTTCAAAATACCATATATTTTTTATCTTATCTTTCTGCTCTTTGGTTCTAAAGCTTTGAATATTGCACGAGAGGAAAAAGAAGCGAGAAAGAAGTGGAGGGTAGGTTTGTATTTACAACCCTCGAGTTGGAATGGTTGCGATATTCATGTGGGAAATCTCGGACCCAGAAGCCGCGGTCCAGGCGCGTGAGCTCTTTCGCCCAACTACCCGAGAATACTAACGGGAATCTTATCCAGTGAGCCAACAACTGTATCGTGCGCCGATTGAGTGAAACATTTACTGCAACAAATGGATGAAGTGTCTTCACACTCGCCGAATACTAACAGGGGGAAGAAAAACTTCGATCAATGTGTGTTTTATATCAAACTTTCAAAGCCCACAGTTTTTTTTAGTTGTGTTTTTAAACAAAGTTTTTGATCACAACTTTTTTACTACCTGTTAAGGTTAAACGAATAAATGATAAACTACTCTAGTGGAGTACGGATGAGAAAGGAAACATTTTAGAGGAAATATACCCGTATTTACGTGGAAGTAGAGTGGGAAAACATTTGTGAAAAACCACCCTGAGCAGACCTCACCGGGTTTTGAACCCCAATCTCTCCATCATAGGCAACCTAGTCCAACACTAAAGTGACGCTTTAGACCATTCGGACACTGAAGCGTGTTTGAACAATGTTATTGAGGTTTTAATTTGAGGATGTTTAACTATATGGAAAATCAACATAGCTTATTCTAATATTTCACACCCGCCTCGTTGGCGTATATGGCTAACGCGCTATTCGTGTTGAGCTCAACTGCTGAGGACGGGGAGATCGAGGTTCGAATCTCGGTTGGGTGAACTGGGGGTCGGGGGGGTTCCTAAATGGTTTTCCACTCTCCCTCCACGCAAATGCGGGCTCACTTCATCTAATTCAACCTTCCCAAATCTTAATCCATTATAGTGATTAGTACTTTATGCGTATAACCCGAACGGGTAGTAAGACGCAGTGCTAAATAGTAACTTTTCACATCCCTTACATAAGTGAAATGGAAAGAATTCTAAGTTTAAGTTCATATATTTGCATCCAAACCTTATTTTTAGCCAGAATAAATAAAATATTTCTTTATTGTATGTTTTAGTTTAAATATTACTTATTTTAATCACAGGCGCTCTTGAATATTTGTGACGATCATAGAGGTATTTGAACAGAAACTTTATTAATTAATATTAAAGCTCATGGCCAAACTACGCGATGCTCATGACAAATATTTAAAAACTGTTGTGGTAGAAAGTTAAACTAAATTTATCTATCGAGCCAATTTCTAATTATTTTTGGCAAACAATATTATTTGCTATAAAAAATGAAAAAACAAAGACCCGAATTCCTCTTCCCTCCTATACCACCTTGTGGCGTTTTACTCGCATCGCACTTGCTGTTTTTCGCGCAAAGACCGGGGTTCCAAAACCAAGTCCGATGCACTTGGGAGTGGTTTTCAACATAGATAACATTCTCAACACACGTGCTGTATGAAACATTTTTTTTTCTTTGATGCTCGTAGCTCTTTTGTTGCTTTGTTTACTCTGTTTCTTGTGAATTGCCTTTTACACTCCTATATTTTTAACAGCCTGTCTTACTATCATTTTACTTTCTCTCTATCTTACAGGTAGAGAAAGTATAGTGATCGTCAAAAAAATCGACCTCGAGATTTGGATGAATCTTTACGTTTCATGACTCCCTGAATCCGAAAAAGTGTTTTTTGAATTTCCGTCTGTCTGTTTGTACCTCCAGCTAGAGCCTAAACTATTTTACCGATTGAGCTAAAACTTGATATCTAAGGTTTTCATAAGGTTGCCCCGAGGTGTTTTTGGAATTGGATATCCACCCCTAAAATTAAGGGTAATTTACTGAAGGGCAAAAAGAGAAAAAGTCGATTTTCTCAAAATGAGCTCTAACGGTTTTGATTAAATTTCATTTATAAACATTAATAAATATTCCAAACAAAATGGCTATTCTCAATATTTCAGCAAAATGGCTTTAAGGGCTCCGGTCTGATGCGTAAATTAACATTTTTTTTATAAAATCTCCGA